>CABHPP010147090.1:0-10503 GCA_902168425.1 Peromyscus attwateri
GGTTTTTTTTCTTGTAATGATCTCTATAAAGAAAGATATATTTGATAATTTTGTCACAAATCACTTTGAACATTCAGCTTGGATAAGATTTCTCATTCCTTATGACTACCAAACCTAGAGATCAAGCAAGAGACAATTAAAAGAGAACTGTGAAAGTTGGCAAGAAGGAAAAGCAATTTTAAACCCTAGGACTGCGAAAATAAAACTATAATAGGGGATCTTCCATCTCTACACTTAACAGAAGCATGTGAGTCAGACCCAGAATTTCCTGATCTCCAAATAAGAAAAAACAGCAGCCCAGAATGAATAAATGTCTGGATAGGTACTATGAGAACTAAATCGTGGAGGAAAATGAAGGA
The DNA here is from genome assembly GCA_902168425.1 of Peromyscus attwateri. Lineage (NCBI taxonomy): Eukaryota > Metazoa > Chordata > Mammalia > Rodentia > Cricetidae > Peromyscus > Peromyscus attwateri. The sequence continues at coordinate 360 of CABHPP010147090.1, forward strand.
AAAGGCTCAGTTTGACCTCAGAGTGGTGAGAATAGACTTTATTCGTTTGAGTGGTTGGTGCCCATGAACCCGATGGCTCAGTATCCAAGGATACAGGCGAATTGTGCTTGGCAAAGTCTGGGAATCAGTTTCAGTGGTAAAGAGTGAGCAGAGGAGAGGGCCCAGCTTTACCAGGCCTAGAAACTGCTTTTCTGGGGATAAACTGCAGTGTTGGAGATAAGTCAGATTGCCTGGTTTTTGTGACCTTTGAACTGTAGGGTTAGCGATGAGCCAGATTGCTTTTGCAAGCTCCAGGTTCCAGTGCCTGTGATGAGAGATGACTGCTTTCCTGAGTTCCATGGGCTGCAGGTTTCTTGAAGCCTTGGGCCTGTTTTATGACCCTGGTTTGGGGATGAGGGATTCCCTTTAAGGACTCTAGGTAAACACAGGCCCAAAAGGGTGTTCCTTGAGAGGCGTGCTAAGGATAAGGAGTCCCAGGAGGAAGTAATTTCTTGTCCATGAGGAGTCTGAGAGTTGCTGAAGCAGAACTAGTAAGAGGGATCTCACCACAAATAACCAGGTCCAGGAAGCCTTTCTGTTCCCTTTGACTTGAGATTCTTTTCACAAACTCAGTGACAGTGAATCTTCCCCCAGTACCTTCTTTCCATTGAGAGACACCTGACAGACCATCCTTGAGCATGTCCTTCTGTCTCTTCAAGCAGCACTGAGTGGGGTCATAAAGAACTTCAACAGCAGCAGAAGGAGGAAGAGCAAAATGATCCTATATGCCAGGTGTCCCAGTACACTTGGGAGCCTGAGACACATGGATGACTCTGAGAATGCAGTCTGAGCTACACAGTGAGATTATATCTTCTAAAATAATCTGCAAAAGTTCCCCAAATTAAAATGCCTTTAAAATAGCCCATAAAATCTTGACTATAATCTACGTGCTAAGCTTAAACAGAGTGGCTGCCTGCTAAAGTGACTGATTTCAATAAGGCACAGACTCCACTGACCAAAAAGCCAAACATTTAGTATACACCAGAAAATCACTAAATGATACCAAGAACCAAGCAATCAGAACTTCAAAAGAAAACTCCATGACGTCATGCTGACACAGATAAATCAGACATAAAAGTGCAAGCAATTAGGTTCTCTCACCATTACTAAATGACAGGGAATCTGAACAACTAAATGAAAGTTACATACGTAACCAAAAAATCACAATAGAAATAAATAGCTGCCTGGTTGGGCTGAGTAATAGAGAGAAAAACAGACTGAGAAAAATGTGAGTCAAGCTTGAGCATCTTCTCAGTTAACAAGTTCAACATTTGTAGCATCAAATTCTTAAACTCAAAAGAGATAAAGAGGCGGGGCTAAAAGAATATTCTAATAAGTTAGGTTGGGGGCTGGAGAGATAGCTTAGCAGATAAAAGGAGTGACTGCTCTTGCAGAAGACCCAAGTTTGATTCCCAGCATCCACATGGCTGCGAACAATCATTTTAATTCGAATTCCAGAGGATCTGTCATCTTCTTCTGCCCTTCTTGTGTACTACATGCATGTGGTCCACAGATATACAAGGAGGCAAAAGAGCCCCCCATACACACACACACACACACACACACACACACACACACACACACAATACATACATACATACATACATACATACATACATACATACATAAATCAGGCTGAATACATCCTGAATTTGGCAAAAGGTACAAACGAAATGAACCTCAAAAAAGATAAACTCAAAGAAAGCCAAGCCCTGATATTAGAGGCAAGTATGATGTAAAGGTTCTAGAAAAGCTTATCCTTCCTCCACCTTTATATTTTTGCCAAAAAGCAAAATATTTGAATGGTTTACTTGTTTATTGTCTGTTTGGTTTCATTTGTATGTACTTACCATATCTTTTTACCAACAGTATACCATATTGAGTACACTAGTTATACAGTTGACCAACATTTGTGACAGAGTGATTCTTTCACTCCATTATTTGTCAATATTATTTAGCCATTCAAAAGCATGTACTTTCCATATTAATTCTAGAATAAGCTTGTCTGTGTCTGCAACAAACTTGTCAGGGAGTTTTGTAGCACTAGAGTTAACCCTGTAAGTCAGTTAATGGAGAACCAACACCTTTACTGTGTTGTTTGCCAATGAAAGAACACGATCATTTGTGCTGTATTTCATTATTTCGTCAGCATTTCACAATTTTTCAGGATATAGTTCCTGTGAAGGGACAATAGCCCACTCGAGCTTGTGGCTCTGACAGGCCTTGCCCTTTTCCCCAATTCCATCTGCCTTTCTAAAAAACCCTTAGATTACACTCCTGAAGCTAGCCCCCAAGGCCTAGTCCCTTGTTTGGCCACTTCTCCTCCTGAGGCTGACTACCAAACTCTAGCAATCAGAAGCCTTCTTTGGTTCACCTAATCAACATGCCCCATTAAAATCAAACACCTCATCCTAACACAGGGTTCCCCCCCCCCTTACCTTTATAAACCACAATTTGCCTATGGGCCATGTCTGTCTCCTCTCTATGCAGAGGCAGTCCTTTGTCCTCCAGGACAAATATCCCCGCCCCCTCTCCCTTGCCCCTTCTCCTTCTCCCTCTTTCCCTCTCTCCTTTACCACCACATCCTAGCACATTTTAACACAGACCTCTCCTTTTCCCCTCTTCAAAATGACACCTGCAAGGTCATTTGCTCCTCTTTTCTGTCTGAGTTAGAAAGCAGTCACTTTAACTTTTCTTCCCCACTTAATAAAGGATCTCTCTGTGAAAACAGGTGTTTGGATGTAGTTTGTGCCTAATCCGGGGTCTGGGAGGCCACCCCCACCCCCACTCCATTGGACTTCATCCTGTATTTGTTAAGAATTTCATTTTCTTTAAATAACAATGAATAGCATTTTTAAATCCCAGTTTCTTTGTGTGTTAGTTTGTTTCTCTATTGCTATGACAAACTCCATGACCAAAAACAACTTGGGGAGGAAAGGATTTATTTCAGCTTACAGTTCATAGTCCATCCTGGAGGATGAAGCAGAAGCCAAGTGGAACATTGCTTACTGGTTTGCTTCTCACAGCTTGCTCAGCTTGCATTTTTTAGGACTCAGGGACTCAGGACCACCTGCTCAGGGGTGGCACTGCCCACAGTGGGCTGGGCCTTCCTACATCAGTCAGTAATTGAGAAAATGCCCCACAGACTTACCCATAGTTCATACACATGTGACAAGTTGACAAAAATCTAAGCCACGCATCTTGTGTTGACTATGAGTATGCTAAAACAAATTTGAATTTTTATGAGGTCCGTTCCCATATCTTCTGTTCTTGATGAACTCACATAATAGTTCTTTGAATTTTCTGCTGGCTTCCATGGCCTCTCTTCATTGACAATATGTGGTCTGTAAGTACAGACAAATTTTCTTCCTTTCCTTTTATTTATTTTCTTACCTGTTTTGTTGCAAGATCTATTTCATGAAGAAAGGTAACAAATTCAAGGATCTTGACATAGATTTTTACCTGCTATATAAAAATTAAACCAAATGGATGTTCTGAAAATGACAAATATTGAAATAGTGACAGGTTATTGGCTTTCACGTTTAGGAACAGAGTGGAGGCAGCATCAGAACAGAGATAACCCATGATTGTAAAGGAGAACAGAAAGAAATACTTTTGTGATGGAATTAATCTGTGTCTCAGTGAAGTGATGGATATATAAACATATATAAAGTATTAAATTATGTAGAACTGAATATACACATAAGTATAATTAAAACTGAGCAAGCACGAGTAAGATCACCAAATTATATTAATGTAAATATTTTGGTTGTGATATTTTGCTATAGTTTTTCAGAATGTTATAATTCAGAAAAACTAATAAAGCCTAAAAGGTTTTAAACTGCATGTGAAGCCAAGCAGGGTAGCCCACACCTGTAACCTCAGCACTTAGGAAGCTGTAGCAAGAGGGTCATTGCCTTGAGGCCAGCCCAGTCTATCTGCCTATAGAGTGAGTTCCAGAACAGCCTGGACTATGCAATGAAACCCAGTCAACAACAAAATCTACGTGGGAATCTGTAGTAATTCCAATAAAAAATCCATTGAAAATCAGTTTACTGTGTTTTTGTGGGGCTACTTCTGGGCTTTCCAGACTAAGTTCATTGATATTTCTATGGCTTTCCTTTCATCATTAGCACATTGTTTTGATCGCTGTATCTTTGCAAGAATTTTCAGACATTTGGACCTTTTTTGAATTTTTTTCAATTATCCTTATTACTTTTCAACTATTAAAATAAGTGTGTCACTCTGTAAGTATAGCTATTTGAATTGGAAGTGTATTAAAACTTTAAATCAATTTGATAAGAAATGCATTCTGAACAGTTATGTTCTTTTTCTTTAGCAGTATTTTCTGGTATGTATGCAAGTGATTTATTTTTGTGTATTTATCTTTAACCTGACATTTTATAAAACTCTTTAATGCTAAAAGGTTTTCTGTTGATTTTCTTAGGTTAAGTATGTTTCTTCGGGAAACATTTTTCTCTGCTTTTCTGAAAGTTTTGCCTGTTGGGATGGTTGTCTGTCTTATTATGCTATTATATTACCCAGTACTTTCATAAAAATAGAACAGAAGGCCAGTAGTAAATGTCAAGAGATAGTGTAGAAATGGCAGCTCACCTGGAATAAAATGGAACTGGGGTAATTATGCCCCAGCTCCTGTCTATCACATAGAGGCCTAGTGTCTGGCATGCGGTAAGGGTGAGAAGAACCCCCAAAACACTGAGGACAGAAGTAGGCAAAGCATGGAATTGCAGATGCTGGCATTTCAACATTTAGCATGGGTAAGTCACTAGGAGCATCTTCTCTACATTCTTCTCTCCCCTCACTCATTCTTGTGGAGGCCCACAAAGGTTTCATAGTGAGATCTGAGCTTGCTTTACCCAGCAGAGCTGCAATAGAGGACTGCTTGACCATGCGCGTGGTTACTAGGTGATTGGAAGGGTCTACAGTTGGCTGAGCTAGGGGGACAATCTTTTGCTCCACCTCTTGGCATTCCTATAAATATCCCTTTAGAAGAGACAGGAGGGACTGCCAGATGATGATCCAGGCCCTTCCAAGACTATCCTGCGTTTCTGTTTCTCTCCCCTCTATCCTTTTAGCTAATATCTCTTATCCTTCACTCCTCAAGAGTACCCTGTCGTAAATTGTGGGAGCCAGTCTCCCAGCTAGGCTCCCACAATTCTGTGTAAATATCACACACTAGCTAATTGCATCAATGGTATTCTGCTCTGTATACATTCTAACTGTCCCTTTCTCTCCTCTCCCACTTGTTTAGAGGCCCTTGTGATTAGCTACAAAAAAAAGAAGGATGGACTATTATTCTTTGGAATTCAAGAGTACTTGTCTTGACTGAGTTTCCAGTGGACATTCTCATTGCTGATGAGCTAGTCCTAGAGAACATACCTTCCTATAGCATCGATAGCATACTAAGGACTGAAAAGAGAGACTCCCCCATGGAATAAGAGACCCCAAAAGAGCCCCAATTTGAATTCTTCACTTCTCTTCCTGTGTCTTCTGTCTGTCTCTAGTTTGTAGTTTGTAGCCTGTTGTCTGTGGTGTGTATGTGTCATCTGATTGGTCCCTATTGCCTGTCAGTGTTGCCTGTTTGTCCCTAACAAAGGACTTTGCTTTATATTTGCTGAACGGCATAATAAACAAGGTATGAGAAAGGAATGGCAAATACTTTTTTCCAGAAATCTCTACCAGAGTTTTACAAGAGAAGTTATTTTACTGACCCCAACTGACCTAGAATGACACTCTGTAGTCGGATTTTCCTTTGGGCATCCAGCTCACAAATAACAATGCAGAAACTTCTATTAATTATGAAAGTTTTGCCTTTAGGTTAGGTTTTTCCTCAATGTGCTCTTATAACTTAAACTAACTTGGTTCTATTAATCTATGACCTGCCACGTGGTATTAATTCTCTTCCATCTTGTACCTCCTGTTTCCTCTTCATGTCAGGCTTCTTCCCAGAGTTCTCTATCTGCCCAGAAAACCTGCCTATACTCCCTGCCTAACTATTGGCCATTCAGCTTTTTATTATACCAATCACAGCAATACATCTTCACACAGTGTACAAATATCCCACAACAACACCCAGAACCACACAGAAGTATTTAACCTAAATCCATATGTGGCTTCCAGCATTTATGTTTAAAGTTAATTTCAACATGTTTGCTGCTATCAGCAATGATTATCGCAGCACACACACACACATGAACATACATTATACTCTGCTGAGGGCATGGAAAAGTATATGGTTTAAGATAAAAGCTGTGCATTTAGCTTAGGTTTTAAAAGCTGATTACATGGGAAGTTCAAGGTATAGTAAGGTTGGTTACATTGTTTTCTTAAGGCAGGTTAATATTAAACAGGCTAAGTATACAGTATAGCAGGTTAAGTACATAGTTTTAAATGATCTTAGGAAACTTGGTTGCAAGATTTGGCGAAAGTTCCATCTCCTCAAAAGCAACAGATATTTTCAGAAAAAAGATATTGCCGTATTATTTAAGTCAAACATACAAATGATTTTAAAAATGGCTCTAGATGGCCAAGGCTGGCATGACAACCGTAGAGAGTGAATTGCAGTATAGCTTTTGTCTGCAGTAGTGACACTCTGCCTTATACAGGAGAGGCTAGATTGACATGCCTTACATTTGGTTGCTTGGATCTGGAAGTAGCAACTTCAGAGAATTATTATCTCCCCTCAACTGAAGCTTCAGATATTGACATATTTCTCACGATCTTGACAAATCATGAGGTAAAAAAGATCATTTCTTTTTTAAGCACATTTTTTCTTCCCCTCTTTCCTCCAACCCTTCCCATAGGCCCCGTTCTCAAATTGACAGCCTCTTTTCCTTTGATTATTGCATATATATATATATATATATATATATGTGTGTGTGTGTGTGTATGTGTGTGTGTATGTGTGTGTGTGTGTGTGTGCATATATATATGCACAAGTATATAAATACAACCAGATAAATCCATTTTGTTGTTTGTGTGTATATGGTTTCAGGAATGATTGTATGATAACCAATAGTCATTAGTTGCTTATCTAGGGGTGGGATCCCCTAGAATATTTCCCTTCCACATCAGCATGTTTACTGATATTGCCACTGTCCCATTATTCCAGTCTTGTTTATGCAGCCAGCTATAGGAAAGGCTGTTCTAGAGCAGACTTCCTGGTATTCTGACTCTTACTATCTTTCCTGCTCTTTACATGGATGATGTCTCTGTGGTGGGTTTTGTTAATAGCTTATCTCTTGAAATCTGGTCTCACTTATGGTCTTATTTAGGGTTTCTATTGCTGCAATGAAATACTATGACCAATGCAACTTGGAGAGGAAAGGCTTTATTTGACTTACACTTCCACAGCACTGTTCATCATTGAAGGAAGTCAGTACAGAAACTCCAGGGCTGGAACCTGGAGGCAGGTGATGATGCAGAAGCCATGGAGTGGTGCTGCTTACTGGCTTGCTTCCCCTGGTTTGCTGAGCCTGCTTTCTCATGGAGGTCAGAACCATCAGCCCCAGAATACCACCACCCACAATGGGTTAGGCTGGGCCCTCCCCCATCAGTCACTAATTGAGAAAATGCCTTACAGCTGGATCTCATGGACGTATTTCTTCATCTGAGGTTTCTTTTTCTCTGATAACTCTACTTTGTGTCAAGTTGACACAGAACCAGCTAATACACTTATCAACATACTCCTTAATCACAAAATTCCTTTAAATTATCTCCTGTCCTTGTGAATGATTCCTCTCATCTATTGTCTTAACCAGAGTATCATTTATATCAGAATTTACTTAATAAAATGTGCAATGTCTTTCTAATTTGAAAAGTGATGGTCTCTGAAAGTTGTATTCAATATTGTTATTGAGTTTTTAAGCTAATATTTATTAAACAATGTGAATGCACTTACATGAGGCATATGAATATAGCTTAGGATTTAGAGCAGTGAAGTCTCCTAATTATTAGGTAGAAACAGGCTGCGGTCAGAGTCACCAAGGAAAAAAATTGAATGAAGAGAATATTAGCAAAGAAAGTTTATTCCAACTCTATGGACAGAGTACAAGACTCTAGGGAAAGTAGCTTCCATTGTTGACTCAGGGCTAGAGTGTATATGGTTGAATGAAACTAGAAGCTGCTTCTCAGTAGTCCCCAAAACAGTTTACAGAACTGTCTATAAGTGACTGAATTTGCCTCTTTTGTCTTGTGTGGCTCATCAGACAGATATTACAGGACAGACACAGTGCTTTCCCACTCAATTAAGACTCAAAGAAAGACAGGATTAAGGCATGGGAGAAGCTATTTTTTGAGTTCATAGCTAAGTTTGGTCCTTTTGTAACTATCCTGGTAAGAATGAAGATATTCTAAAGAGATACTTATCACCCTTCCATGGGCTATCAGACTACTGAAACAACAGACCTCCTCCCACAAAATTAGAATTTCTCCAGAAATTTCATGCAGAGAAAAGGAAAAGACTGAGGACCTAGGGCCAAACAGAAGGTGCTGTTTTATCTCTGGCACAGCAGCTTCACCTGAATCTACTGCTGTTTTATCCAATAATCGTGACTCTGCAGTTACTGGCTCACTTCTCTGGTAGCAGCCCTTGGGAAGTCCTGATGGATCTGCCTCCTGCCCCTGCCCCAAATGTAGTTTTAACTAAATCTCTGTTGTTCCGTTTTTCAATAAGACTTGGGAGTCAGGGGCTGGGGTGAAAACCTGCTAGCTCAGAGACATTGAGGAGCAACTAGCTGACCTTCCCTCTTAGCCTTCAACTCCTAAAAGAGAGCTTCCTTCTGTTCTGCCAAACCAATATAGACTGCTACACTCAAAGTCCCTCCCTACTACTTCCTGTGGATTTCTCTATCTTCCAGATGTCCTCTCACTCTCTATGATTACTTTCCTTCAACTAGTTGCTAGTTCTGCATCCTGACCCAAGGTTGATTTTATTTAATTAACACAAACACAAACCCAGGTTTCACAGTGTTATCATATGTCCCACAACAAAAGGGGGAACTTGTTTCTTGGAAAGATTTACAACTTTTCAGGAGACCTCCAAGAGGCTGGATCTGCAACAATTACTAACAGAAATTTTAGGGAGCCTCACACTATATGTTACTGGGGAAACTAGGGTTCCCTCTTTGTATTCTTAGTCTCATTAACAGAATGATTTAAAATGGACTCAGCAGGGAGCTCAAGGACAATTTTATTAGAACTTAGAAGAAAACAACAGAGCTGGCAAATGGCAAAATTCAGAAGCTGCTAGGAGGAAGGATATGGAGAAGAGAAATAGAGGAGGTCATGCTTTTTGAGTTAGGCTAGCATATTTAACCATGGAGGTTGATAAGCTGATTCTTAAGTCCCAGTGGACCAGTATCAGTTGTTCCAGTAAAACAAAGTTTTCATTACAGTGGTTCTGGTCTCTTGTTAATTACAGCTGATTCAGTGCCAGCTGACAGGAACCACAGATTCTTAATTCAAATTACCACAAAAACAGCTCAGGTAGAGTCTTTGTTTACCTCTGAAACTCCACAAGCCAGACATCCATCTGCTCTACTCTCAGAATTATCCCATAAGTTCCCACAACAGCACAAAGCTCTGAAAACACAGTGGCTTTTCTAGTCCAAAGTTCCCAAGTCCTTCCACTGTCTTCCCCAAAACCCATGGTCTGACTCATCACAATAATACCCTATGAACTGATACCAAGTTCTGCTTAATTAAGGTTTCTGCTGCTGTGATAAAACACCATGACCAAAATCAACTTGGGAAGGAAAAGGTTTGATTCACCTTACAGTTTTCAGTCCAACATGGAGGGAAATCAGGGTAGGAACTTGGAGGCAGAAACTGAATCAGAAGTTATGGAGGAACACTGCTTCCTGACCTGCTTGCTCCATATGGCTTGCTCAGTCTGTTTTCTTATACCTGTTAGGATAAAAGTGGCAAAAGGTACTCTAGAAGATTGGGGGCCAAGGTGGGCCCCTAAGAGGTGGTGCCACATAATAGATCTAACGCAAGAGGTTTATGGGGGGATGTGGAAGAGTGAGAGGGGAGATGAGAGAGAGAGAGAGAGAGAGAGAGAGAGAGAGAGAGAGAGAGAGAG
>CABHPP010147090.1:10513-41486 GCA_902168425.1 Peromyscus attwateri
GAGAGAGAGAGAGAGAGAGAGAGAGAGAGAGAGAGAGAGAGAGAGAGGTCTGGGATGACCAGAACCTTATAAAGAGAGCACTTATCACTATGCAACTCAGAGTGACAGTGGAAATGTTCCACACCTGGCAGTGGAGGGTGATGACATAAGCCATTGAGTCACTGAAAAGGCAGGTTGGCAGATCACCTAATTTACAATACAGCCCCGCACCACATGTCCAGGGATGCCACCACCAACAGTGGACTGGGCCCTCCACCACATCAATCATTAATCAAGAAAATGCTACCTCAGGCTTGTCCACGGGCCAATCTGATGGAAGCATTTCCTCAAATATGAGTCCCTCCAACTGACTCTAGTTTATGTCAACTAGATACAAAAATAGCTAGGATCACTAGGAATGATCAGTCTGAGGACGGGAGTTTCAGACAGACCCTCAGGCATAGCTTCTAGGTAAGGGTTCTCATTTAAGAAAAGAGATAACAAGGGACAAGGAATCAGAACTTTCTTCTGGCATTCCCTAAACTGCTGGGTTTTGGGGGTTAAATCTCAGTTTTGTGTGTGAGAGAGAGGGGGATTCTCTGGATAATAATGCTGAAATGTTTCAATAGTGGAATAGCCTTTTTTCCCTCCTGCTTTTCCTCATTACTTGTTTGTTTAATTGGCTTATTGAGGCTAGGTGAGAGAGTCTGCAGGTTTGGTGGGAGGTCAGAATATGACTTTCACTAATATATAAATATATAAATAACACAATGACAGTAAGATACAACTCCTCAAATAATAAAGTATTTCTTCAAATACTTGGAAACAAAGCCAAGGGTGCTTTTCTTTCAAACAAAGAACTCAGGAAGCAAATCCCTTAGAGAGTAAAAGGCACATCATTTGAATTACTAATGATGGATGGCCATGATCCTATGTTGAAGCTAGTGAAGAAATGTTAAATAGCAGTTGCAGAGATCACCACTGCTATTGTCCTTTGAAACTGGAACACTAACTGTGGACAATTTCATTAACAATTATTGAGATCAGGCTATGCCCTGCCCTGTTACTCCATATTGCATAAAACAGTGTTTTTTTAAACCTTATCTTTACCCAGAGAGACTACATTTTACAAGTAGCTTTCAATTCCATTTTGAGGTTGAAAGATGACTCAGCACCTGGGTGGACATGTGAACAGCACCATCTTGTCATAGGTGAGGACCTGGGTTTGGAGAGCGGCCAATGAATTATCCCAAAGGGGCACCTGAAATATCAAGACTTTTGTATCCCAAAGCAAGACTTCATAACAATAGTACAGTTTATTAAGAAAAGAAACGGGCTTCTGAGAATAGGAGTGGACTAGTGAACAGAGGGAGAAGCATGTACTCTAGGGCACTGGGCCAAGAACTCCATGACAATAGGCCATCTACAGCATACCCATCTTTCCCATGTTTGTATAGCAATTTGGTAGCATACATATACATATAGATAGATAGATAGATACATTTACTATGTGATGATGATGATGATGATGATGTGTGTGTGTGTGTGTGTGTGTGTGTATACTATGTGATCTGAGAGGTAGTAGTAAAGACTGGAATAAAAGAATCTGTGTTTGCTTTGACTAGAGTTACAAAGGAAAGTTAGACTATGTGGCAAACTGTTGCCATTGAAACTGCCCTACTTTGTGAATTTATTATTATACAATGATTTTTGACATTGTAAAAAGACACAAATGTGTTCGGTATATATACTGAGATGGTGCACTCATGGCAGAAAACAGGAAGCTCCCAATAGATGATGTAAATATTGTTTGCCTCAGGTAGGAGGTAAATTTTTAATTAAGATCTTCAAAAAAATTAACTAAAATTTGGGGACAGCAAAATGGCTCATAAGTGAAAGGACCAAGCAGATGCCATAACAGGCTGCTCAGTCTTCTCTCAGAGATCAGGTCTCAATTTCAGTTTCCTGAGACTTGAGCAAGCAGTTTCTGGGAAGGCCATGAACAAAAGACATAGTCCTTGCAGTAGCTCCCTTTCTGCATGTACTCTGACTGCTCAAAGTTCAGCCAGATGTTTACTGTCTGGGACCCCTCACCCACTTAGAGTTATGTGCATGAGTCAAGGACAGAGCCTGGGCCACTGAGCCAGCCCCCACAGTCAGTACGTGCTAGGCCAGCCAGCCCCCATGGCAGCTCAAGGGCAAAGCCTGGGACTTGTCCTGGACAGCCCCCAAAATGATCATTTTAAACCCCAACCAGTAAATTCAAAGATTACATACCCTCACCCAATTAAAAGAGAACAGAGATCTTCAAAAATAAAAATAAACCAATCCGAGTTGCACCCATGCAAAACCCCCAACCTCCCCCAACCGCCCTGAAGGGCTTGTGGTTTTTGCCTTTAAAAAGCTAGCCTCACAAACAAAGAGCAACTCCTCCCTGCCTCACTGTATTGGGTGTAGGCATAAGTTCCATGTCTAGACTTGTATCTATACTGTGAGACCAAAATGAGCCATCTTAGAAATAAGACCAAAATGCTTTCACTCAAAAACTAAGGCCTAAGATTTCTCCTTCTAGGAACAGGCCATTAGTTACTGAAACAAGTCAGTCCAGATTCCAGAAACCAGGAAAAGTGTAAAAGTACAGAGTCACAAGGTAGTCATGAGGTAATGCCTGCTGGACTATGGAATGTCCTCTCCCTGGTTTCCAGGGTAACTGACCACAGAAATGTCCCCACCTGAGGGCAGCCAATGAGAAATGGTGGCGGGCAACCACTCCCTTAGAAGTAAGATTAAGCCATGATTTCTAGAAAGCCCCTAGAAGCGAGCCAATCAGAATTGTACCCGTACTAGCACCCCTAAATGATGTAACCTTGTGATTTTTCCCTCTAAAAACTGAGCTTGCAGATAGGTGGGCACTTCCTCCAGCCTCCACTGCTTTGGATGTATTGGACGAAGTCCCTGCCTAGGCTTGTATTGCTTTTGGATATCCAGAATTAAACCTTGCTTTTGCATTCCGGCATGCTCATCTTTGGTGGTCTCTCTGGGGGTCACGATCTGGGCACAACAATAGAATAAATCTTGCTGTTGCATTCTGGACATCCACGGTCTTCAGTGGTCTCTTTGGGGTCGTGATCTGGGCATAATAATAGGACAAAGACACTTGCCACCAAACCTGACACCTTGAGTTGGATCTCTGAGACCCACATAGTGGAAAGAGAGAAGCAATTCCCACAAAGTGTCCTTCGACCTCTCCTGGAATATGCACATATATACACTAACACATACATGCACAAACACTCTTTCTGTCTCTGTCTCTGTCTCTCTCTCTCACACACACACAAATAAATAAATAAATAAATAAATAAATAAATAAATAAATGTAATAAAATTTGAATTAACTAAAATTAGATTATATAATGGAAATTTTAGTTCTACCTTTCTGACCTATCAGTATCTTATTTGTAGTCACCCATCTCTATAAAGAAAACTGAAAACAAGTAACACTTATCAATTGCCGCTTTACAGACATGATGTATCTGTGGGAGGGTAAGAATTTTAAATGACTTTTAAATTGGACTTGAGGCTAGAGAGAGCTCGGTAGTTAAGCACACTTGCTACTCTTTCTGAGGATCTGGGCTCTATTGTCTAAAACCTACATGGTGGTTCACAAGCATCCATAGTTCCAGTTCCTGGGGATCTGATGCCTTCTTCTGGCCTCTGTGGAACCAGTCACACAAGTGGTGTGCAGACATACATGCAGGCAAAACATCTATACTCTTAAAATCTTGCTGCACTTACCACTGGTATTGAAATTCAAGAGCACGTGGCAAACAAAAGATTTCTTTGAAAGAAATGGCTTCTCTGGAAAAAAAGACTTCATGGAATTTAGTATGCATTGGAAAATCATACAAAATAATAGGAACTGAATCACAAAACAATGAGAGGCCATTTTTATACATTACTTTCCTTCCTAGGGTAGCTATAAAACTTATTACAAATTAAAGATCTAGTCAAGAATAAGAATATATGCATTTGACTTACTCTGGAATATTTAAAACATCTGGGCCTGAATGACGGCTTAAGATATTGCAAGTAAAATGGAGAGGAGAGAAACCTTCTCATACTAGTTCCCAAGGCTGACACCCAGCATTCATATATGGAAAAGCAAAAATAAAATAAAATAAAAATACAACAGCATATGTGAGTATTTTAGTAAGTGAATGAAAGGGATTTTCTATTAGAAGTCGATATGCAGGTGTTTGGAATGATGTACAAACACAATCTTATGAAGAGGGTCTTCTTTGTGAGGCAAAGTAGAAGGAACAAAAGTGGTCCTGAAAATGCTGCTTCTTTGAGGAAAGAAAGGCAAGAAAGGTTGTATAAAGATTTTTACTTAAAATAGATTGATTGCTTTAGTAACTAGAAAAATATACTTTCATTTTTTAAACTTGAATCAACAAGATAGCAAGGGCCTAGACCTTTGCTCTTTCTCTCGAAGTAATGAGAAATGGCTTTGAAGCATCAAGGAGGTCTCTATGAGCAGCTTTAGCTCAAGAAATTCCAGACCTGGGCAGGAACAGAAACAAATCTAGGAAACAAAGACTACCAGGAGTCATTGCATGTTCCCTCCAGACATGCCTTCAAACAGATTGTCAAGATTTAATGTTGAGAAAGTGAGATAGATATAAACTACAGATAGCAATAGCCAAATCTAGCTATATTGCATATTTAAAAATTATCATATCAGCCCCACACTTAACAGAATGTGTTTTTTCACTTGTAAGAATTTCCAGCTTAAGCTCAAGAACTATGGAAGAACTAATGGAGACCATTAAAATCTAGTTCTGTAACTGAAAATATTTGCAGTCTGGTTGTTATTCTCATTATAAGGATTTTTTTTTCATTTATAAATCAATAGTGCTCCACTTCTTAATCATTTGGAGATCAATATGAAATAACGAAAGCAACTCTTAAAAAGACGATTTAGCAATAAATTTTCATCTAAACTAGAATTGGAGCAAATTGATTATATTCAAGTCTCAGCAGTCTACCCCACTCTGTTTATCACATTAAACCATCGCTGTTGTATTTAACACTACAAAGGATGACAGAACAAGGTAACAAATATCTCCCACTGTTTTTATGAAAGCCAAAAGGGGAGGGTTTAGCAGTAAATACATGCTCGAGAAACTTATTGCTGTAAATTGCAGAAGGGATAAATTATTTTGGAGAAAATTAACCCTGTCGATAATTCATTCTGCCACTATAGGCAGCAGTAAAGGTTCTGTGAAGCCAGTTAATATCATTGAAAGTCATTGTGCTGTTGACAGTAACAAAACAGAAACACGTAGCTTTATATTCTTCCATTGTGAGAAAAAATGGTGACTAAAACTGGGTAACTATATGGCTTGTTAACCACTTTAGGAAGGCCAAGAATAATTTTAATAATTTTATATGCTGTTGATTTATATATACTTTAGTCTTGAGAAGCACGACCATATTTATATAGCCACGTTCAGGACATGTATCATAATTATAAATTAAAAATGAGTTTTTCTAATTGATGGATTGCTGTCTATCTCATAGCATCTCTACTGCAAAATTCCATAAGAATACAAAAATGTGGTCCTCAGATGCCATCTATTTGATTTGTTCCTTGGTACTGTATCTGATATATAGAAAACAGCCTATCATATTCATTGAATACAGAGGAATTGAAAATTAGTCATTGTTTAGATCAAATATTAAAATTAGAATATTATATGAGTACTCTTCAGCAAATACATTACATTTGCTAAATGATAGTCACCATGAGTCTTGTTTCTTACTTACGTTTGAAGTTTTCTGAAATTAGCTTCTCAAGATTCACTGCAGTCAAATGATAAAGATTCCATAATCACTCCAGGTGCTAAATCATGCTGACCTTGCAGATGATACAGAACAGCAACATATTATTTGCTCCAAAATAGGAACTGGGAATGATTTTCTCCTTGATTCTGAAGCTATTGGTAGAAACAAAGGAGTTAATTCACCTAGGTACATTCAAAAGCTACCACCACTATCCTCAGGTGCCTCTTCTGTCTTAAAGCACATGCTGAGATAAGGCAATGTCTACATGTTTTGTTTTAAGTAGGAAATTATCATAAGTGAAACAGTGGAGAAAAGCTGATGAGGGGACATTAAAGAACAAGTTATTATGATAGGCCACTTAGGCTTAATCCTGACCTGAACTGTGGTAGTTCAGGGCCTCTCGAGAAACAGAACTATTACCCATATGTGTATCCTAACACATACAGATAGAAATTGTTAGGGATATATGAACGTGTGTTAGACTTCTATCTTAACCTATATAATATGCATCTAACATGTAGTCCTCAGCTTGTGATGGTTTAGCTTTCAGCTTAATTTCTGAACCCCTTTGTAAGTTGTAGAACATGCTAATTTGTCTGTCTGTCTATCTGTCTGTCTATCAATCCAACCATTTATCTATCCAGAGATAGTTGCCATGAAAATTAATTTATGAGATTATGGAGGCTGAGAAATCCCACTGCCAACAATCTTTCCTCAATCTGTGATTTTAATGTTAATTTTTCCAGAAACACCTTCATACATACATACATACATACATACATACATACATACATACATACATAGTATTTTATAAGCTATCTCTGTGTACCTATTAGTTCACTGTAGTTGACATACAAAATTATGTATTACATAAACTCTTGGGAAAACTGTATTAAATATGATCCTGAATCTTCCTTCAGAGGGATGGAGAGGCTGATATATTTATTCAGTGAATCTGGTCCCTTATTTTTGTGGGCTGTCCTGAAAAGTATTAACATTTTGCAACGTCTGTTTGCATCTGTGTGCACAAAATAAAGATTCTGCTTCCCATAGAAAACTCCCAAGCAGAGAAGCAAGAACTGTGCACAGGAATGATTTCAGATGACTCAGAAGTATGTCAAAAGATTATGAGGTGGGGCAACGGCAATGGTAGAATCTACTCAACTGCTTTACTATATCTTGTTTTTAATGTCTACACAAAGCTCTTCTTTGTACAGTCATAAGTGAATATAACTTGTGATATTGGAATTATTTTGAACCATTATTTATTCATTTTACATGTAAAGCAGTTGATTTTTAGTGTTAGGAATTCCCCTTCTCCAGGCAATAAGCAAGGTAGTCAGTTCTGACTCTCAGACCTCTGATTCAAACTCCAACTATTTGCTGAACATCGTACAAGCTCAGAAAGATAAGTTGGTTGGCTTCTAAGCAAACAGTGATACTAATCAATACATATTATATCAATCCTACAATTTGCTTCAAAGGCAGTTTCTGCCTCTTAGAGGAAAGGCAAAGAACAGTGGCCCATATTTAAGACTAAGGCCCCAAATAGCCCCCCCCCAGAGAGTCAACTACAAAAGGCATTGCTCCAGTTGAAGATAATTCTTCTACATAGAGCCCATTAGAGTGGTTTGTTCAGTGAGGTGCACTGAAACCACTCAAGTTTTGTAACATTAAATAAATACATTGGGGGATGGGGAACTGATCTAAAGAAGAAAAGAGCACCAGACAACCTGTTCAAATAAATGCTAGCAGATGGTCATGTTCTCTGGAAACAAATATATATTTACAATCTCCTTTTTTTGCAGCCAACTGGAAACTTCATAAGGTGAGTACTGAGGACTATAGTGGGTTTAGTTGTATCGACATTCTATCTCCAGGATGCTGAAGTTATTAATCTATTTTAATGTGCATACTCTATGTATATCATTTGCCCAAGACAAATGCAGTCACATTTTAGAAAGCTTTCAGGTATCATATGGCACATGGATACAGTTTATACAAAGACTTTAACACAGTTTTTGATAAGTGACAAACACTCCTCAAAAATTTTGGCTCCAGAATCAACTATTTTGATTCTTCTATATGATAAATAAGCATATCAATTTGATAATTCATTTAGAAGTCTAGTTAGATGTACATTTCCTCTTTTTTTAACTTAAAAAACTTTTATGGTTACACAGACGTATTTAAATCTTCCACAAAGATATCTTTGTTAAATTGTCTTATTACTCTTAAGATAACGACACAGTAAGATAGAAAGCAGTGGAATCTTGAGCATTTGGGAAGTGGATTAATCCCTCTAACATTAGGCACTGTCATTACTTCTTTCCTTACTTGCACATCAAGTGGGTTAGAGGCAGAGCAGTCAGGTTAATGAGAAGGAAGGATGTCAGTCTATTTTATGGCGGATTTCTTGCTCTTCATGAAAATATTACTAAATTATGTACAAAAAAATGTAATATTTTTTTTCCAGTAAGAATGTAAAGTAATGAACAAGTAGACAGTCTCAGTCAGTACAACTTTGACTTTCTCAATTTCCCTCGGGTTAGTACTATGTGTATATGTGTATGTTTGAAAATGAATTAATAACATATTTTGTTCAGATCAATACTGATTAAAATGAATTAAGATTCTTATACAGCTGACATAAGCATTCATACTAAGTATCAATAGATAAGAAAGTGAATGACAGATATAGAGTAGAAACATTTTATCATTCAATGGGTTAGAACATATTTCACCTTATATTTTCCTGTAAAAATTTGTGGCTCTTACTTCTTCATCCCAGTTGATTTTGATGTTTAGTACTCATCCTATCCTATATCCATTCTCCTATAATATTCCCTTCTTCAGAATAACATTTCAAGCTTTGGATATTGCTTAGTGTGCAAGAGTATAGGTTGAATCTCCAACTTCAAAAAGTCAAACCAAAACAACAAAAACACAAAGTGCACAGACAAAAAGCCCCAAGACCTCAAGAATAAATTTCTTTGGGTTTTGGCTTTCTTTCATCTATTGGAACACTTTATTGAAGTATAACATGCATACAAAAAGTACTCAGATTGGAATTCATATCTCAACAAATTATATTTTTATTCGTTCTTTGAGAGTTTCAACAAATTATATTTTTATTCGTTCTTTGAGAGTTTCATACTCCTATATCACATTCTCTTTCCCCAAGGCTCACCGATCATTTCAGAAGAGGTGTAGTGAGATAGAGACAGAGTGGGTAGATGACTGCAAAGAAACATTGTTTTCTGGATACAGCAGGGTAGCTGCACATATAGAGGTTGTGACACATGTACAAGACCTGTGAAAGCTCAGGGCAAACCAAAAATGAAGAAGGGAGGTAGAAGTCCCAACCTCTAGCAGAGGAGATATTAGCAACTGATCGGGAAAGTCAGTTTATTGTAAGGGTGTGGCTCCTGGCTGGTTGCCAGTGCCCAACAAATCATTTTAAACTGAGCATATCTGTATATTCAAGGCTCAGATAAGGAAACAAACCATTATCATAACTCTAAATGCTTCCAAAGGATGCAACTGTCCTATTTGGTCAGTAGCCTCCCTACAAGGAGATGGTATTTTAATGCCTAACCACTTAGGTTTTTATTTTCTTCTGAAATTTATATAAGTAGAGGAACAGAGTATGCACTCCTTTTGGGGTTTGGTTCCTTTTATCTAGCATTTGTGAAAAACATATTTATTTTATACACATTTGCAAATTATTCATTCTCCTTGATGAATAATAGTCTATAGTTTAAACACCCTATGGTTTGTTTTTATTATTTACTGTTGAAAGACATTTGGGTAGTTTCTTATTGGTGGATATTAGAAATTATATGTCATTTTTACTTATTTTTTGGTTAATATATGTAGGTATTTATTTTGTGCATAGACTTGGGAAAAGAATGGCTAGGTCATAAGACATATGTATGTTCTTGTTTACCAGACACTGTATAAAGAGTCTTCCCAAATGACTGTATTAATTTACACTCCTACTCTAGTAACTAGAGGGTCTTGTTGCTATTTCTTCAACATAGATTTTAAGTCTGAGAACTATAGGAATGAGGTACCTGAAATGCAGTTATATGACAGAAAACTCAATCAGGAGAGAGGATTTTTAACAAAGAGAAGAGTCAAGTCTCTAACAAGCTTAGACAGAAAAGGGAATTTGAATAAAAAATAAAACCTCAAATGTGTACTCTGGTCCAGTCATCTGCATATTTTTAGGCATGCAGAAAGGGAATGAGCTTTGTCCTTAAATTTTGTTCTGACATTTGGTAGCTGTATAGAAAAGTAAAATTGCAAAGTGAGACCAAGTCATTCTTTCTGCTTAGGTAGAAAGCATCACAGGACTTTGCTGTATTTCAGAGTCTCAAGGGCTTTTTGGTGTGCATGACAACAGATGTCACTCAGTGTTGTCATTTTTTCACCCCTGGGTTCACTATAGGAAACATCATTCCTGAACAGAAACAGCCACTACTGACTACAACTACAAGAGATCTTCCTCAAGTCTGCATATAGTAAAAAGAGAGTCAGAGTCCAAGTGGAAGTGTACACCACCACACACTCACTATTAGAATATCTCACTTTCTGGACTGATTTTTGTATAAGCTTTCCAGGTATATTCCGAACAGAGAAATGCCCAACTTCCACTTAGATTTTGTCTCGCTTTACTCAATAGTTCACTATTGATTCTCTCATTTGTGAATTCAACAAAGTGCTCTTTCAGTACTAGCAATGCTCTGACTGTGGGGCAAAGCACTAGGGGTAAAACAGTAAGTCAACAGATTTGACCCCTGTATCTCTGGGATTTAAAATTTGTTAGGGGCTTGTGTTGTAATAGGAACTGGAAATCATATATTGATAAAAAAAATCATCCTGGTGTACAGTATGGTCTGAGTATACTGAGTGCTTAAACTAAAAATAATGGTGTGGATTAGGAGTTTGCTCTGTGAGTGTAGACATGGAGCCAGATAACGAATGTGTTAAAGAAAAAACTGATCCAGCTGTGAGTGATCTTCCTTTGTAATAATGATATTTATAGGTAAGGACATGGTCCAATTAGTGTCCTGAAATTAGCACATGTTGCTCCTGGGACAGTGTCATCTAATCACCTCTGTTTATGTCTTTATTTGTAATGTGGCATCATTACCTCTTGTAATTTACATTACATGGTTACTTTAGTCATCAACCAATGTAGCTAAACTGAAAACAGTTTAACAACTATTTGGCACTATGTAAGACATCATTGCTGTTGTTATAAATAATACTCAATACAAAGTCATAAGCTAACCAATACCCCCTGGATTTATAGCCTATTCTCCAATGTAAAAATGGACTTTTCTTTAGTTGTTTTGCCTTTTACACATTTTTCACTATTAATTGCCATGAGAATTGTGCAAAACAGACAGTTGACCAAAAGATTGAGTCTTCTGCGTCCATAACTATAGAAGTCTAGGTTTAAGTGAGTTAAATCATCTACTGGGTGCTTCACAGTAAAAAATAATGACAGCTAAAACTATCTAGAAATATTAACAAGATATCATCATGACTTAAATTAAACAAAGTGTATTTGTTTGTATTTGAACAAGAGAAATGTTCTTCAACTAGGTAACATTTTGGACTAAAGTTGGTTTTGAATACCCTTCCTGAAAAATATGTATATGTGTTTACAATCTGAAAAGCCAATAGCACAAAGGGTGTCAAGACCCATACTTATGCCGTATAGTCCTTCTATTACTTGTACCCCATCCTAAGGGTACAAACCTACTGTGTCTCTTTCCTCTTGCCCTTCTTGTTATGTGTTCTCAATTGCGACAATAGATTGTGTTGTTTGCACATTGTAATTGGGGCCATGAGCTTTTCCATGCCATGCCACTGAAATTAATGTAGCATCCCACAGGGTAATATCCAACTGACTTCCTTTTTAACTCACTTGGATCATATATTACTAAATAATAACAAAAACAATGAACAACTAGGTCAATCTTCCATCAGGAAAACAAAGTTTGTGAACTGAAAACTGTGGTACTAGGATACAAAAGCCACAAACTCAAGTCTCCGAAAGTGCTCTGGCTTGAATGTGAAATATCCTCCATAGGCTCAAGTCTTCAAACTCCTGTTCTTCAGCTGGAGACACTGTTCAGGGAGTTCCTGGAATCCTTAAGAGATAGAGTCTTGCTAAAGGAAGTATGTCAGTGGGAGTAGGCATTGGGGTTTTATAGCCTGCTCCCACATCCTGTTCTTTCTCTCTCAGCTTCCATACTACTTATAGAATGTGCTGAACTTGCCTCATGCAGTCTTACCTTTCCCACCATGATGAATTCTATGATTCTGGAACTGTAATCCAAATTATATCCTTTCTCCCTTAAATTTTCTTTTGCCA
Organism: Peromyscus attwateri; assembly: GCA_902168425.1. NCBI lineage: Eukaryota > Metazoa > Chordata > Mammalia > Rodentia > Cricetidae > Peromyscus > Peromyscus attwateri. The sequence goes on from CABHPP010147090.1 coordinate 22,731, forward strand.
AGGTATGTTACCACCACAGCAGACATGAAAATAAGACAAAAAGAGGTCTTCTTGCATTAAGACATTCCACAAATCTAACTGGTTATTCTCTCCAAAATGTTTACATGGTTCCAGATTGTAAAACCACCAATGGCATGCTTAAATATTTCAGTAAACAGAATAATGGACATTGATCTTCATAGCACATTAACTTTTGCAAAAGATTTTAGGATTCCTGCCATGTTTCCCTTTCTATTTGGGGGAAACTGAACATAAAACATTTAATAAAAATGGGAGCCAGTATGTTTTATATTTTGAGTAAGAAAGCAATGGAAATTGATTTAAAAAGGAAAGGATACAAATTCCAGAGCTATCTGTAATGCTCATTCATGCTTCTTCACAATCTGGAAAACTGTAGGTTTATTGACAGAGAAAATGAAAATAAAACTAATAGTTGTTGTGTTTATCGGTTCCCAATTTTTCTTGTTTGTCTGATGCTGTTTTGCATATTAGAATTTATAGCTCAGAAAATGTTGCCTTCTTCAAAGAATTTCAGTACTTGAAGACGTTCAAATTTACAGAAAATTTAGAAAAAAATTTAATATACTTGTCTTCTAAGTGAAGTATTTAAAAATAAATTATAGACAATGAGATTTCATTGAAAAAAAACCTTCATTTTGCAGCTCTAAGAAGACATAGAACTATATAACCACAATATCATTTGTACACTTGATAAAATTATTGTTTCCTAATGATACCTAATACCTGATCTGTATTTACATTTTCTTTCTTTTTTTTTTTTTTGAGACAGCGTTTCTCTGTGTAGCTTTGCGCCTTTTCTGGATCTCACTCTGTAGACCAGGCTGGCCTTGAACTCACAGAGATCCGCCTGGCTCTGCCTCCCAAGTGCTGGGATTAAAGGCGTGCGCCACCACCGCCCGGCTCTGTATTTACATTTTCACAGTGGTCCCTGGTGTATGTCTTCTACAGCTGGTTTGTAGAAATGTGAAATACACATTCCAATTATTTATGAAGTCTGAAGTCTTTTAAGCTGTAACAGCTGTTACACCCTCTTTTTCTGACATTAATTTATTTTTAAAAAGGACAATTATTGTTACGATGCTTCACTTTCTGAAAAGGGGAACTATTAGGGATATGGAAGGAGAAAGAGTCACTGGGAAAGAGTATCAGAGAGGATGAATAGATCAAGCTCATTATATACATATATAAAAATGTCATAATGGAACCTGTTTTGGCTCGTGTTGGGTGTCAACTTGACACAAGCTAGAATCATCAGAGAGGAAGGAGTCTCAGTTGAGAAAATACCTCTGTGAGATCCAGCTGTAAGACATTTTCTTAATTAGTGATAATTGCAGGAGGGCCCAGGTCATTGTGGGTGATGCCATTCATAGGCTGGTGGTCCTGGGTTCTATAAGAAAGCACGCTGAGCAAGCCACGAGGACCAAGCCAGTAAGCATCATCCATCCATGGCCTCTGCATCAGCTCCTGCCTCCAGGTTCCTGCTCTGAGTTCCTCCAATGAAGGACTATGATCTGGAAGTGTAAATACAGGCTGCTGAGTCAGTCTAGTGTTACTTGTATGTATATCTTCAGGGCTGACCACTTGATATTGGACAACCATATAAGGGGCTCATCCCTGAGAAGACTCTCTCTCTCTCTTTCTCAGCATTCCTTAGTTGTCTGTGGTTCTTTGCCTTTGGTTGGGTTCCTGTGAGATCTCCCCCTTTCTGTGTTAGGATGTGTATGTTGGTGTACTTTTTCAGTCTTACTTTGGCAGCCATATTGTTGAAGGATCATGGATAAAGCTTCTCTTTCATTTCTAGGAGACATAATCTCACAACAGACTTCCTGGTACTCCAGCTCTTACAATATTTTATGCCCTCTCTTCTGTGATGTCTGCTGAGCCTTAGGTGTAGGATTTATATTGTAGATGTATCAATTGGGGGCTGGGCAACTCATGATCAGTGGCTCCTTGCATTTTGACAAGTTGTGGCCTGTGGTGATATTTTTTCTGTGTACCCCAATAAAGTTTATAAAAAGGTGGATTATTGAATGTACTTTTAAAAGGCAACTACTAGTTTTAAATATTTTACATTTGGATTGGATTTTTGTACATTGTATACAAATTATGTATATTGATACCAATTTGAGAATGATCTTGTTAGAATATATTGTACATATATTTCTAATCTTGTTCAAGGAATTGTACCTATACAGTTCATTTGACAATGTAATACAATTTGCTAATCCTTGAAAGTTATTATTACCAACTAATTAGGATATAAAGAAATGGAAGTTGGTAGTTAGTCATTACAATTGAACTTGTAGTCATATTAGGTATGTTTTCAAGGTCAAGCAGAGATATATTTTAGATAGACAAGTCATCTTCAAACCCTTCAGAGATCTACAGAATATGGCATTTAAGATGATTTGATAACATAGATTGTTTTTAATTTTTTTATGACTATGACACATGTCTGCTCCTGGCAGTACCAATCTACTTCAGAGAAGATGGACATTAAAGAATCTCTACATGGAGTATACTTTCATTGTGGCAAAAGTTAGCCACTGGGCAAGAAAGTGCCCTCACATCAATTGCTGATAGTATGCTGTCCAAAATGGACAAGCAGGACACAAACAAAGGACTGCCTAGTGTAGCTAGAGTTTTCCTGCCTGGCCCACAGTCAGGATAAATCTCTTTCACCTGCCAGTCCCACAGCCGCTCACACCCAACCAAGGAAACACAGAGACTTCTATTGCTTATAAACTGTATGGCCATGGCAGGCTTCTTGCTAACTGTCCTTATATCTTAAGTTATCCATTTCCATAAATCTATATCTTGCCACATGGCTCGTGGCTTACCGGCATCTTTACATGCTGCTTGTCCTGGTGGTTGCTGGCTGGCAGGCTGGCAGGCAGTCAGTGACTCCTTCTGCCTTCCTGCTCTTTTAATTCTCTCTGTTAGTCCCGCCTACTTCCTGCCTAGCCACTGGCCAATCAGTGCTTTATTAGCAACACATTTGCCATACAGAACATCCCACAGCAGCCTATCCTTGCCAAGACAAGGTAGGAGGGCTCTTTAGAAAATTCTGCTTCACAGATGAGTCTGTCAGATATGCTAGGCCTGTAGGCTAAAGATGATGCCCCAACATTGCAGAGAAACCTCAGGTGAAGGTCCAGGCAGCTGGCTGTTTCTATCATAACTCATATTTTTCAGAAGTTGCTTCTTTGCACTTCCTAGGTAATATTATTTCCTTCTCATGTCTCTGAGGGAGTTCAAAATTAGATAGTTATAGGTTTCCTTGTTAAGAAATTCAAAAAAGAAACTCACTAAGAGGTGTTAAGTGTATAAGTTTGAAAGACATCAAAAGGTAGTTTGGGTAATGCAAATTAGGATAGAAGGTAAATTAGATACAATCCCTTGGATTCACAAAAACAGGATAGATAATGGAATATTTTCTCTGAATTTGTCAAATGCAAATGGACTAGACATTATTAATGCATTTATTGCTTGTATATATTGTATATAGTTATTGTACTTATTGTATATAGTTTTTCTTATATTAGTTATACCTTTTTTATATTAGACAAAAAAAGGGGGGAATGTGGTGATATTTTATCTGCATACCCCTGTAGCTGAAAGTTTTCCTGTGTCCCACCTGGCCCATGGTCAGGACAAATCTCTCTTACGCACCAGTCCCATAGCCACTTGGACCCAAATAAACACACACAGGATAATATTATTTTTAAACTATGGCCATAGCAGGCTTCTTGTTATCTAGTTCTTATATCTTAAATTAACCCATTTCTATAAATATACTTTGTTACATGGGCATGGCCTACTGGTCTGCTGGCATGTTGTTCCTTTGGTGGCAGCTAGCATCTCCTGATTCAGCCTTCCTCTTCCCAGAATTCTCCTTGTCTGCTTATTCTGCCTATACTTTCTGCCTGGCTACTGGCCAATCAGCATTTTATTTATGAACCAATCAGAGCAACACACATTCACAGCATACAGACTGACATCCCACAGCACCTACCCTTTTCTATCTAATCAAAAAGGAAGGTTTTAACTTTAACATAGTAAAATTACATATAATAGAACATTTATCAAGCAAGAATTACAGTTACATACCACAATAAAATTTATCTGAGGATCTGAGGAAAAAGCCAGCCACTATAGTAAACAGAGGTCAGGCAATGGTAGCACACACCTTTAATCCTGTCACTCAGAAGGCAGAGATCTGTCTGGATATCTGTGAGTTCAAGGCCACACTGGGAACAGAGCCACGGGTGGTGGAACATACCTTTAATCCCAGCACTAACCATAAAGGTCTGGAGGTCTGTACAGACAAACAGGAAGTGACAGAACTGGGCAGGAAGAGGAAGTGATGTAGAGAGCAGAGAGAGGAAGTGAGATGCAGAACAGTAAGGCATACAGGCGTGGGTATATAGGAAGTAGGTCTTTTTAGCTGAGGATCTCCAAGTGGTGAGAATGTGGCTGACTACTTTCTGCTTTTCTGATCTCTTGGTTTTAAACCCAATATCTGGCTCTGGGTTTTCATCATATAGTGGCTTCCATCTGCTTCAAAGTTTCTTTCATGAGGAGTGAAAGCTAAATTTATCTGTTTATACAAAGGTAAGTAGTTAGAATTGTTAGGAATTTTACTGGCTTAGAAAAGTGGTTTAGGTTCTCATCTAAAATCAATGACTTCACTAGCCCTGGGTTTTCAGCTAGGTGTACAGTACCAGGCACAATTTTACTCTTATTGAGTAGGCCTTAAATCCAGTTAGACAGCTGTTGGTTACAACCAAATATGCATGCCACTATTTTACCTTAAGTGACACCAAGCTGGTCAGTGTTGTGTTCAAAGACATCACAGCTGGTAGTATTATTGGTATTATTGATTGCTTCCCTTCTTTGGCAGCTTACATGACAACTTTCAGTACTACAAAAGCTAGTTCTCAGTATAGAGGCTTTAGGGTCACATCTAGATTGATACCTCTCAGTCCTCTGTCCAAAGTACATGGTGTTTTCAGCAATAATGACTTATTTTCAACTTCTTGGAGGCAACCAAAGGCAACAGCAAAAGCCTATATTAGTTTGGACTCCCCTCACCAACAACTTGAAAGATTTCTCATGCCTAGTACTGAGAATTTTGTTAGGTAATTTTTTTTTCTTTTACAGAATGCAAAAGCAAGGTTTATTCTTGTTTACAAGCCGTGGTCAGGGAAGCTCAATCCAAAGCACTCACTCATAGCAGTGAGGCTGGGAGGAGCTTGCCCTTTCTTGGGGAAGTTAGTTTTTATAGGCAAAACCCATAAAATTTCTTAGAGGGGAGGGGGTTAGTACGGGTCCATCCTTGATTGGTCCAGTTTTTCCAGGGCCTGGACTTTGTCTTATTTTAGCTTATCTGTTTGTCCTGTCAGGAGTTTTACAACCCATCTCCGGGGTCTGGTCATGTTATCTCCAGAGAGGGGCATCTCATGGTTAATCGGTTACCATCAGACATCCTGACTTTGTTCTTTTGTAAACACCTGACTTCGCCCTTTCCAGGAAGGGGGAACTGACTCAGTTTTGTTTATTTTTAAGATATCTTTTCCCTCAGCTCTTTTGGGTTTCTGGGGGAACTGTGTCTGGCTCTTTGGTGGGGGTCTTTCATTCCCCCCTTCTATTGGTCCTAGAGGGGCTCAATCATGGGTCCCTAACTTGTTCTAATTTAAGAGATTTTTATGTTCTTACTTCAGGGTCTGCATATGACTCATATTCGGTGGTCCTGACTTGAGTATAACCCCATTGTACCATGAGTTGTATGGTGCCTAGCCTCTGTTTTATAAATTGTACTAGTCTGCTAAGGATATAGGGCCTGAGTAAGATAATCACATTGGGCCCTATTAGACCGGAAACTAGTTAATAATGACCATTTTTCCTCTATGTCAGGGAGGTTTTGCTTTTGTTTTTTGGTTTTTTTTTTTGACCCAGCATTTCAGTCTTATCTGAAGAGGGATCATGGGACAATGTATTCTCTTCTGGAACTGCTTCGAGCTGGCATTGGGGCGCAGTTGTCGGGCCCCCAGAAAGTTGAAAAGCTGGTCAAAGACTGGGCAAGGGGCATTTGTCAGAAGCATGTAGCTGCCTGACCCCAAAGGGACAGGGAAGAATCATGTTAGCTGGGCTGGTCTGCGTCAGCTTTTAGCAAGTCTAGAGCTCACAGTCGCCAAAACTCTCTGTCCAATTTATACCTGGCTTTCTGGACAGAAAAAAAAATGCCCAAAACTGTAGTTCTTATTGGGACTCAAAGGTATGAATCCACTTCTGCTGTTTTACAGATACCCATTACCTGCTTTGTCTACAATATGGATTTCAGTACAGATTGGTAATACTAATGTATCTAAAACTTTTATGTCATTTTGTAAATAGGCCTCAAAGGTTCAAAAGAGTCATAAAACCTAGACCCACTTCACAGAGGTCGAAAGGACCCCAGATAAATATTCCTAAAGATGGTATTTTTCCTCTTTCCTGGTCTTGAGACTCCTGCTTTTCCCATTACTAAGGGTATGGACCTAAGGGTTACAAATAAGTTCATAAATTTTAACTTCTGTTCCTAGTTTAAGTTTGTTAGGTAATTTATGGCCCATAAGGGGTATAGTATTACCCCAAGTGTCATAACATATATTTTTTTCTGGGAACTTCAGTTCACAATAGTAAGACTCCTCAAGGAGAGGGACTATATATATATATATATATATATATATATATATATGTGTGTGTGTGTGTGTGTGTGTGTGTGTGTGTGTGTGTGTTATATGTATAAATATATAGAAAGAAATAGTTTATTATATATATTTATGTGTATTATATGTGATTTTAGGTAACTATAAAATAATATATAATTCCTTCTGGATTTTTCAAATATTCTTAGTGTAATTTACTACTATTAGTTTTTTTTCATTTACTCCATATTCTCTATTCATATCTGAAGATTTCATGCTAGCAACCACAGATGAGTGAGAACCAGCAGGATTTCTCTTTCTGGGTCTGGGTTACCTCACTCAATATAATCTATTCCATTTCCATCCATTTACCTGCATATTTAGGACTTTATTTTTCTTTATAATAGGGTCTTATAAAAAGAAGTATTACTCAAATCAAATCAAATATAATTGTTAGAGTGAGGGCTAATTTGAAACCAAGCTTTCATGGACTGTCTCCTCTCCAATGTTGTGACGCTGTTTATTAAAGGTAACTATGACTGTTCCCTGTCCAGTGTTATAAAGGGATTCATTAAAGGTGACTATGGCTGCCTGGGTCAGGCTTTACATACTAACCTTATACAAAATCTTTCTGTGGTATGCTTATGGTTTTGCTTTTTTGCAGTTAAAGATTCATGAAAAATCCCCCTTAAATTGCCTGCTCTTGACTTCTAAAGCTACTTAATAAAGGACTGGGAAGAGTTTTCCATTTATTATTGCTGTCATTTTATTGAAAAATGTCTTGATCAACAAATGTGTTTGCTATGCCAGCAAGCCAGAATTCAGAAGAAATATTGTACTTCCCTTGACTTGTAGTCCCCAGTTTATCCAGACCCTCTAAATTAGTTTCTGATTTCCCTGGTTTACACATAAACTCTCTGTTCTATTTCAGTTGCATATCTGCATTCTACACACACCTCATAATTTTGAAAGACTAGCACATTGCTTCCTTTTATCTTAGACAACTCCATGCCTCTCTCATAGGAATGCACGCACACACACACACACACACACACACACACACACACACACACACACACCTCTTTCAGCCATTTGATGCCCCTCATACCAATTAGATTTTAAAAAAGAAAAATTAAAATCAGAACCATGTAAAGACAATACAATGAGGAAATAAGAATCTTGACACAGAAAAGTCTGGATTTCAGAATGAGACACAGAGAGAGAGAGAGACATTGAGGAAATAAGAATCTTGACACAGAAAAGGCTGGATTTCAGAGAGAGAGGAGAGAGAGAGAGAGAGAGAGAGAGAGAGAGAGAGAGAGAGACTGCAGACCCACCAATAGCCCAAGAGAGCCCTCAGAGGTTAAACTAATTCTGCTTTTCTTTCAAGAATAAAGGAAGAAATCTTATTTTCTCAATGTCAGAGTCATTTTCTCAGATTTTTAGTTCCATATACCAGTTCTCATAAACTCTGTTTTCTTTTTCTTCTATAAAATTTCCATACATTTTCATTACATTAGCTTTGATCTGTCTGACTAATGGCAAGCAGGTTTTGTTGCTTCCAACAAAACTTACTGGAAATGTAGTGTGAACAGGTAATCTCTTCCTGTCCCTCTCCCTTTCCCTTTCCTTGAGAAAGAGTCTTAACTATTGTGAACTGAAATTTCCAGAAAAAAAATCAACATCTGTGTTAATGATTTTACATGGCTAATTGATAGGAAATCTGGCTGATTAGAATGGCTGATTGGAGAAAGTTGAAACGTTGCAGATCAAGAGCAAAATCTTCTTGGGTTTTGTGATAGCTAGTTTTTATGTGAACTTAGCATATTCTAGAGTCATTTGACAAAAGGGAACCTTGGTTGAGAAAATGTCATCATCAGATTGTCATGTGGGCAAGACTGTGGGTTAGTTTCTTGATTGAAACTAACTTTACTTTGGGTGGTGCCACCTCTTGGTAGGTGGTCCTGGATGGGCACTCCTTTATGGCCTCTACATTGAGTTCCTGCCTTTTGGTTCCTGCCTTGAATTCCTACCCTGAGTGCCCTGGGTGACAGAATACAAGCTGTAAGACAAATAAACCCTTTCATCTTCAAGTTGATATTGGTAGTGTTTTGTCACAGCAATAGAAATTCTAAGGCTATCCTTAGCTCCTTTGAGCACTTCTTAGTCAGAGCTAATACAGTTGTGAATACCATGTGGTGCTGGGGATGCTGTGAATATGTTGCTCTGATTGATAAATAAAAGGCTGATTGGCCAGTAGCCAGGCAGGAAGTATAGTGTAGGCAGGATAAGGAGAGAGGAGAATTCTGGGAGGTGGAAGGCTGAGTAGGGAGACACTGCCAACCGCTGCCGCCATGAGAAGATGTAAAGTACCAGTAAGCCACAAGCCACATGGCAACTTATAGATTAATAGAAATGGGTTAATTTCAGATGTAAGATCTAGATAGCAAGAAGCCTGAGCCATTAGGCCAAACAGTTTAAATAATATAAGCGTCTGTGTGTTTATTTGGGTCTGAGTGGCTGCAGGAGCCAGGTGGACACAGACACAGGAATACTCCAGCTACAATATAGAAATTCTTGGTGTGTATTAAACAAATCACTAGCTTTTACCAAGCCCCCAAACTAGAATATCTTCAGTAAAGACCTCCTTGTTTTCCTGTGACCCACACAACCAGAAACTTCCACCAATGGATTTGGAAAGCAGCTTGATTTACGAATTTATGACTTTCTTTTAATGTGCTACTATAAAAAAACTTGGTGAAATTATTACCATAACAAAACATGGTATTCTTGGTAGCCTGAATCCTTGTTCCAAGGTCATGGTCACTCTCTTGATTTCTTTGATGTGAGAACTGTGATTTTTGTCAGTACTGCATAGGTCAGGCTGGTTTCTGCCTTGTAATCCTCCTGCCTCAGCCTTCTTAGTGTTGGCATCACAAACATGTGCCACTACACACCTGGCTTAGCTATTGGTTTCTCTAACCCACAAAATGATAACAAATGAAAAGACAGCTGTTAACTGTTTTTTATTATTTACAGTGGCTGCTCCTCAAGCACCTGCTTTCCTAATCAGAGACTGTAACTCTGCAGCTACCAGCAGCAGTTCTACCACAAGGGCCACAGCCTGAGGAAATTCCATTCCCACAGACAGTGACTCTTTCAAAGCTATCAAGGGAAACTTAATCTAGATCACTGTCCCTCAAAAACAACCCATAATTCAAAGGTTGAGGTGGAATTCTGCTTGCTCAGAGAGACTGAATAGCAAGTAGCTAACCTTCTCCCTTTGCTGGCATCTTCCAAAAAACCCAACCATCCTTCTGCTTAGTCTCCACTTAAGAACCCTGGCTACACATGTTTTCTCCTACCACTTCCTGTCAGCTACTTGCTGACTTAGCCTCCTGCTCACAAGTTCATTTTATTCAATTAAGCAAATGTAACATATATTTGCATTGTTAACAAAAGCAGTAGGAAAAAATGCACCACATTAAAAGTAATATTCTGCAACAGATGGCTTTCTTCCTCTTGTGTTGAATCAGAAAAATTTAGCTGTGGACAGACAACCTCCAAAGCTTATTTGAATGCTAGGAACTGCAGTGATTCTATGTAACATTTTCCTTGGTTTTATTTTGTGCTCAGTCCTGAGGTATGAAGCTGATCAAGTTTGACTTTTTATTTTTATGGCTGAATAGTTTAAACTAAATTGGAAATCCACATAGAACAATAGCTTAGGAATTTGTAATACATGATTTTCCACAATGTTCATTCTTTTTCTATTTTCAGTTTCCAAAATGCCCTTCCTTTTATTTCTTTTCTGATTCTCACCTAAGTCCATATTATACAATGTTGTTGTATATGCTCTTACAAATAAATATAAATAAATGAGTTGATACTCTGTATTCTAGGCTTTGGATGTAATTAATCTGCTTCAAAATATTGATTATCACACATGAAATTTGTTCACAGCTTTGACAGGTAGTAAAACCTTTAAGAGGTAATTAGGTCAGTAAGGGGTACTTATGAAGTTCTCAGCAGACTGCAGTAGTTACCTGGGGAAGGACTTGTTAGAAAGCAAACATAAGCTCCTCTTTCTTGGCTCTCTTCCACACATTCTCATTTGCCCTTCTAGCTTTTACCATGTCATGATGTAGAACAAAGCCCTCTCCAAATGTGGCTACTATGTCTTACATTTCTAGCCTTCAGACATTGAGTTAAATAAACATTTATGATCGTCCATTCTCAGAGGATTGTGCAAGACTCCATCAAAGAGCTTAGTGCATAGCTGTTATGTGCATAAAATATGTTCTAAGAGAAAACATGTTGGGGTTTTATTCATTCATTATCTCCCTTTATCAATACATGTTTATTCTGTACATGAAGTCTTCAAAGTCTATAATACTACTTACATATAAATATACATTTTAGATAATATTATATACAAAATATACATTGCTGCATAATTTTTCTGTGCCCAGCTTAAAATACTTACATTCAAATATTTTATCTACTTCCAATGTTACTCACTAAGATTACTGTTCCAGACATTTTTAAAAAGTAGTTTTATTGTGAACATTTTTAACATTCTCATATATCTGTCACCTAGCTTCAAAAATTATGAATGTATGGCATATTATATTTCATTTAAATTCCTAGCTGTTTCATTTACCCATCTCCTGTAATTATGAAGTAAATCCCAGACTTTATAACATGTTTATGTATTGCCGAAAACTAAGGGATCAGAAATCTATATTTCTTGCCTTTTGTTTTGTTGCATTAAAAATGTGTCATTTTTCACTTAGATTAATTCATAGATGCTATATATAAGTGTTTCATTCTCTAGCTACAAGTAAACCTGTATTTTGTAATGTAAGTGAAATATTTTCTTTCTGAAAAACTTTAGAGACTAGATGATGTTAAAAAATACCCCTGATTTTCTACTTAAAAAAAACAAAACAAAACTGTAACAGGCTTCCTTTCTGCCCCCATGCAGATCTTCCCCTTTAACCTTCCTGCCCCACACTGAACACTTTATCACAGCCCCCAACTCCAGCAGGCATTCCCTGGGAACCCACCAGCCAAGCCTGCCAGAGAAGCAAGTAGACTAGTGAAGATCTTCATTCTCCCTCCTCCCCCCAAAACTCAAATCTCCCATTGTCATCCTCAGCTCTGTAGCCAACTACCTATTGTGGCCTCTCCTCACTCCTCCCCTATTTCCAGTGGATTAAGCAGATCCATGTGGAACACCCTGCTTCTCTCCCTCCTGTGGACCCCTTCAGTTCCATCACACATCCTGTTTCTATCCATCCCAATTCCTAAGTGACAACTTTGAATATCAAGAAATTTATTCAACTTGTAATATCCAGTGGCCACACCTGGCAGGACCCCAGAAGAATTCCCTACCAGGCAGCACACAGAGAGGACAACATAAACCAATGTGCAAAACACCCAACCAACAAAGACAAAACTAGATACCAGCATCTAGAATTACAATAATCCCAATTCCAGATGCCCAGACTGTTATTCATTAAGCAGTGCTATTTACCGTTCAAGAAAAGCCACGAGATACAACAAAATCCACTATAAGATTAATTAAGGGAATAGAGAGGGGTGTGTATAGGCCTATGGAATGACCATGTAGGAAGAGAGGAGAGGAGGAAATAGGTGGAACCCACTTTTATAGTTTCCCCCACACATATGCATATATGGGCTTATGTAGCTTTGTCATGCATGCGCATAGATTACATGATCACAATGTGCACAAATTACACGATCACGCAGTGTATGGATTACATAGGATATAAGGCCCTAGGATGACTAAGCATCTTGTCTGGCTACTGAACAGCGCACGCGTGGTCATGTAGCTGGGGGAGTGTGTAGCTGGACTTTTTCTCTTCAGCTCCTGTCAAGCCCTGGCAGTCCCGCAGCCCACTTATAAAATAAACACACAGACTCTTATATTATTTAAACTGTTTGGCCTAATGGCTCAGGCTTCTAGCTAGCTATTCTTATATCTTAAATTAACCCATTTCTATTAATCTATACTTTGCCACATGGCTCATGGCTTACTAGTATCTTACATGTTGGTACTCATGGCTGCGGCTGGCAGTGTCTCCTGACTCAGCCTTCATGTTCCCAGAATTCTCTTCTCTGCTTGTCCCACCTATACTTCCTGCCTGGCTACTGGCCAATCAGCATTTTATTTATACAAAGCGACATCCACAGCAGGAGTGGCTAGGAATTTTAACACAGACAACAGTGTAAAACTCAGTCAATAATAACAAAGACAATATGATTCCACTGGAGCCTAGCAATGCTACTACAGTAGGTCCGGAGAAATGCAATCTAGCTGAAGCACAAAACAAGGACCTTAAAAGAGCCTTTGTGAATATGATAGAGGTCTTTAAAGAGGAAATGAATAAATCCCATAAAGAAACCTGTGTAAAACACAAGCAAACAGTGGAAAGAAGTGAATAAAACAGTTCAATTTATTGGAAATAGAACCAAAAAATAAAAACCAAAATAAGGGAGATGTGGAAATGAAAATTTTAGGTCCTTAAACAGGCACTAGAGACATGATAGAAGAAATGGCTACCTCTGTCAAAGAAAATATTAAATTTACAAAACCCCAGGCACAAAATATTCAGGATTTCTAGGACACCATGAAAAGACCAAATCTATAAGAAGAGGAAGAAAAGAAGGACAAGAAACCCAGGTCAAAGATACAGAAAGTATTTTCAACAAAACCATAGAAAATGTTCCCTAATGAAAATTGCACCTGATCCAACTGGGACTTCCCGCTCCCCTAAGCTCTCTTTCCCCCGACCCTTGCCCTCCATTACCCCCTCAGATCTCATCCATTTCTCTGTCGTTGGGGGGATCCTTGTGTCTTTCTTAGGGTCCTCTTTACTAGGTAGCCTCCCGGGAATTGTGAGTTGCAGTCTGGTCATCCTTTGTTTTACATCTAGTATCCACCTGTGAGTGAGTACATACCAGTTTGTCTTTCTGAGTCTGGGATACCTCACTCAGGATGATTTTTTTCTAGATCCATCCTTTTGCCTGCAAACCTCATGATGTCAATGTTTTTCTCTGCTGAGTAGTACTCCATTGTGCATATGTACCACATTTTCTTTATCCATTCTTCAGTGGAAGGGCATCTAGACTGTTTCCAGGTTCTGGCTATTACAAATAATGCTTCTATGAACATAGTTGCGCATGTGTCCTTGTGGTATGATTGAGCATTCCTTGGGAATATGCCAAAGAGTGGTATAGCTGGGTCTTGAGGGAGGTTGATTCCCAATTTTCTAGGATCAGGAGCACAATGAGAGAACAGGGAGGGAGATACCATGATGAATGTAGACCCCAGGGGAATAGGAAGAAGCAGAGTGCTAGAAAGGTCCCCAGAAATCCACAAAGATACCTCCACTGTAGACTACTGGCAATGGTCGAGAGAGTACCTGAGCTAACCTTCTCTGGTGACCAGATTGCTGAACACCCTGGCTGTCATGATAGAATTTTCATCCAGTGTCTGATGGAAGCAGATGCAGAGATCCACGGACAAGCCCCAGGTGGAGCTCCGGGAGTCCAATTGGCAAGAGAGAGGAGGGACTGTATGAGCAAGAGATATTGAGACCATGATTGGAAAAAGCACAGGGACAAATAGCCAAACTAGTGGAAATGCATGATCTGTGAACCAGTGGCTGAAGAGCCCCCATGGAACTGGAACAGGCCCTCTGGATAAGTGAGACAGTTGATTAGCTTGAACTGTTTGGGAGGCCCCCAGGCAGTGGAGCCAGGACCTGTCCTTGGTGCATGGGCTGGCTTTTTGGAGCCTGGGGCCTGTGCTGGTACACTTTTCTCAGCTTTGGTGTAGGGAGGAGGAGACTGGACCTGCCTCAGCTGAATCTACCAGGCTGGGCTGACTCCCCAGGGGAGACCTTGCCTTGGAGGAGGTAGGAATGGGGGGTAAATTGGGGGGGAGGGCTTGGGGGTGGGAAGAGGGAGGATAGGGGAATCTGTGGCTGATATGTGAAATTAAGTTAATTATAAAATAAAAATATTAAATAAATTAAAAAAATAAAATTGTAAATCAATAAACATAATTGACCATAGAAACACACTGAAAGAAAAAAAAAAAACATGATCATCTCACTAGATGCAGAAAGAGCCTTTGATAAATTACAAAATCCCTTCATGATAAAAGTCCTGGAGAGGGAGACCAATGCCCAGCTCCCATCTGGACCAGAGCTCCCATCTGGACCAGAGGTGAGTGTCCTGGATCATACCCAGGGTGGCCTGCCCCTAGGTCCCATCCCTAGGCACCAACAGTTCCTGGGGAAGATCCACCCAACTTGGCCCCAGTTTCTGACAATCAGGTGGGACCCCCACAGGAAGGTTCCCCTTCTCCAAGACCCCCGGCAGACCTTGCAATCTACATGCCCTGCCCCCACACCCATCTGCCCAAGACCCCTGGCACTTCCTGAGACTTAGTGACCAGCCCCCAGCTCCCATCTGGCCCAGAGAGCTCCCATCTGACCCAGAAAGCTCCCATCTTGCCCAGAGAGGTCTCATCAGGCCCAGTGAACTCCCATCTAGACCAGAGAGCTCCCACCCAGCCCAGAGAAAGAGAGAGCTTGCATTGGACAAAGAGCCATCATTGGACCAAGAGTAAACTCAGGAGACAGGGAATCTGCCAGCCCTGATTAGACCAAGAGTGGCTTTCTGAGAAGCCGAATCTACCACCTCTCATTGGACCAAGAGAGGCTTCCTGAAATGCCAAATCTGTTAGCTGTGACTGGACCAAGAATGTTGATAAGACCAAGAATGAATCCACGAGTAGATGGGCAGATGTCAAGGCAGAAGGACATACAACAAAATAAAGAGCAATACAGCATCACCAGAACCTAGCCCTCCTCCAACAGCAAGACCTGAACATCACAAAATGGAAGAAGCAGAAGAAAGCAACCTTAAGAATAACATCATGAAGATGCTAGAGGCTTTTAAAGAAGAAATCAAAAATGAAATTGAGGAAAAGACAAACAAAAAATTGGAGGAAATCAATAAAGAACATGAAAAGTCAAACAAAAAATGGGACAAACGCTATAAAAAACTAGAGGAAAAGACAAATAAAACAGAAGAAAACAATAAATTCCTGAAAGAAAACCATGAAAAAGCAATGAAACAGATGAAGGAAAAAGTCAAAGACCTGAAAAAGGAAATAGAAAAAATGAAGAAGACACAAACAGAGGGAATGCTGGAAATAGAAAATCTGAGTAAACAAACAGGAAACACGGATGCAAGCATAACCAACAGAATTCAAGAGATGGAAGATAGGATCTCTGGTGTAGAGGATACAATAGAGGAAATGGATTCATCAAAGAAAATACCAATGCCAAAAAAATTATAACACAAAATGTCCAAGAAATCTGGGATACCATGAAAAGACCAAACCTACGAATAATAGGGATAAAGGAAGGAGAAGAACACCAACTCAAAGGCACAGAAAATATATTCAATAAGATCATAGAAGAAAACTTTCCCAACTTAAAGAAGGAAATGCCAATGAAGATACAAGAAGCCTATAGAACACCAAACAGACTAGACCCCCCAAAAAAGTCCCCTCGCTACATAATAATTAAACAACTAAACATACAGAATAAAGAAAGAATATTAAGAACAGCAAAGGAAAAAGGCCAAGTGACTTATAAAGGCAAACCCATCAGAATAACACCCAATTTCTCAATGGAGACTTTGAAAGACAGAAGAACATGGACAGATGTAATGTAGACACTAAGAGACCATGGATGCCAGCCTAGACTAATATATCCAGCAAAACTTTCAATCATCATAGACGGAGTGAACAAGACATTACAAGACAAAGCCAGATTTAAACAATACTTATCCACAAACCCAGCCCTACAGAAAGCACTAGAAGGAAAATTCCAACCTAAGGAAGTCAGATACACCCTCGAAAAAAACACAGGCAATAGATAACACCACAGCAGTAAACCCCAAAGAAGAGAAGTACACACACACTACCACCAAAAAATAACAGGAATGAACAGCCACTGGTCATTAACATCCCTTAATATCAATGGACTTAATTCACCTATAAAAAGACACAGGCTAACAGAATGGATATGAAAGCAGTACCCATCTTTCTGCTGCATACAAGAAACACACCTCAAATTCAAAGATAGACACTACCTAAGAATAAAAGGCTGGGAAAAGACTTTCCAATCAAATGGTCTTAAGAAGCAAGTGGTTGTAGCCATCCTAATATCCAACAAAATAGACTTCAAAATAAAATCAATCAAAAGAAATCAAGAAGGGCATTACATACTCAGCACAGGAAAGATCCACCAAGATGAAGTATCAATTCTGAACATTTATGCCCCAAACACAAAGGCACCCTCATATGTAAAAGAAACATTACTAAAGTTTAATCGCATATAAAACCCCACACATTAACAGTGGGAGACTTCAACACCCAACTTTCACCACTGGACAGATCTGCCAAATCAAAACTTAACAGATAAATAAAGGACTTAACTGATGTTATGACTCAAATGGACTTAATCGATATATACAGAACATTCCATCCTAACAAAAAAGAATATACCTTCTTCTCAGCACCCCATGGAACCTTCTCTAAAATCGACCACATACTTGGCCACAAAGCAAATCTCAACAGATACAAAAGAATTGGAATAACCTTCTGCGTTCTAACAGACCAACATAGTTTAAAGTTAGATTTCAACAACAACAAAAACTACAGAAAGCCTACAATCTCATGGAAACTGAATAATGCTCAACAGAATCACCAATGGGTCAAGGAAGAAATACAGAAAGAAATTAAAGACTTCCTAGAGATCAATGAAAATGAATATACCACATACCCAAACTTATGGGACACTATGAAAGCAGTGCTAAGAGGGAAATTCATAGCACTAAATGCCCACATAAAGAAGTTGGAGAAATCTCACACTAGTGACTTAACAGCACACCTGAAAGCTCTAGAACAAGAAGAAGCAAACTCACCCAGGAGGAATAGATGCCAGGAAATAATCAAATTGAGAGCTGAAATCAATAAAATAGAAACAAAGAGAACAACACAAAGAATCAATGAAACAAAAAGTTGGTTTTTTGAGAAAATCAACAAGATAGACAAGCCCTTATCCAAACTAACCAAAAGGCAAAGAGAGAGAGAGAGAGAGAGAGAGAGAGAGAGAGAGAGAGCATCCAAATTAACAAAATCAGAAATAGAAAGGGAGACATAACAACAGACAATGAGGAAATCCAGAAAATCATCAGGTCATACTTCAAAAACCACTACTCCACAAAACTGGAAAATCTAAAAGAAATGGATAATTTTCTGGATAGGTACCATATACCTAAGTTAAATCAAGACCAGATAAACCATTTAAATAGTCCAATAACCCCTAAGGAAATAGAATCAGTCATTAAGTCTCCCAACCAAAAAAAGCCCAGGACCAGATGGTTTCAGCACAGATTTCTACCAGATCTTCAAAGAAGAGTTAATACCAATACTCTTTAAATTGTTCCCCACAATAGAAACAGAAGGAACATTACCAAACTCCTTATATGAGGCTACAATTATCCTGATTCCCAAGCCAAACAAAGATGCAACAAAGAAAGAGAACTACAGACCGATCTCCCTCATGAACATTGATGCAAAAATACTCAATAAAATACTGGCAAACAGACTCCAAGAACACATCCAAACAATTATCCAACATGATCAAGTAGGCTTCATCCCTGATATACAAGTTTGGTTCAACATACGAAAGTCTGTCAATGTAATACACCATATAAACAAACTGAAAGAAAAAAAACCACATGATCATCTCACTAGATGCGGAAAAGGGGAAAAGGCATTTGACAAAATCCAACACCCCTTCATGATAAAGGTTTTGGAGAGATCAGGAATATAGGGAATATACCTAAACATAATAAAGGCAATTTACAGCAAGCCAACAGCCAATATCAAATTAAATGGAGAGAAACTCAAAGCGATTCCACTAAAATCAGG
>CABHPP010147091.1:0-25975 GCA_902168425.1 Peromyscus attwateri
TGTCCCTTAGCTTTGGACTTGCCCTTTAGCAGGCCTTCTGTTATAATAGATACAGATCTTCCCATTGTGTAATATGCTAGTCTCTATGACAGATTGTCACTTACCAACTGGCAACTAAGCTTGATTCTTTCACTATTTGTTCACCAAGGCCTACTAGATAGCTTTTAAGCATTTTGTCTATAATCCTAGAAGGTATCATTCAATGTCATATTATATTGGTTGTGACTATCTTCCAAGATATCATGAATACTTGATGTTCCAAATGCAGGCACTTGAGCAATTGCGTTCCCTTTCTATATGTTATGCCAAGCACTTCTAGACAGCTTCCCACATTCAGAATTCTCCAGAGAACAAGGGACCAGACTATTTTTATGTGCATGCACACCACAAACTTCTGGGGAAATTTTTCAAGCTTTGCTAAGAACAGTGTTCTTAAATCCATTCTATTTATTATACCTCAAGTTCCTGCTTCTTTCAGTTTCAGGCTAAACAACAGAATCTTCTATGCCAATCTAGCAAACAAGCCAGGATCATTGAAATATCTCTTCAGAAACTACATTGTACTTGAATGGTTTATCTTCTTCCCAAATACAGAGGTTAAGAGAAAAACCAAGAGTCTGGATATACAGACCTAAGACTCACTATCATAATAACAAGTTCCACCCCTTAAGTCTTTTGCCTATTGTTTAACAGACTGAATGACAGTTTAAGCCATCATTTAGATGACCTGTTAGCAAGTTCCAGAGAGGTTCTTTGGCAGCTCCAATATTACACTCCAGAGCTAGAGCCCAAAGAGATAACAGAAAAGATTTCATTTTTCTATCCTATTACATTTTGGAAGAGACTATTTATTATGAACTCTGTGAATATTTTTATAATTATTATAACCTTTTACCCTCTAATAAATAATGGGTTGTAGGAAGATTCAGTATTCATAGTGAATGTTAAAAGTTGTTAACACTCATCTTTTTCATTTTCTGACTCAGATTGGGTCTATAAACAACCCAGACAGCAAAGTAACCTTTATACTCTGAGTGTAGCTTCTTCCCTACCAGTCCTCATTACTGCTAAAGTAGATCTAATTTATTCCCTATTTCTTCCACAAGATAAAGTGTGAATTACACAGAGTTTTAAAAAGAGTCAATTAATGGTTCAATTAAAATATCATTTCAGTATGTGGAAGTACCAAATTGGTTTTCTCAAAGTAAGGTTGATCATTAACATACATAAATAAGAGTGCAAGAATCTAGCTAGCAGTTACAGATTCTTTTGTTTTGTTTTTGAGACAGGGCCTCTCTGTGCAACAGCCCTAGCTGTCCTGGAACTAGCTCTGTAGACCAGGCTGGCCTTGAACTCACAGAGTTCCGCCTGCCTCTGCCTCCTGAGTGCTGGGATTAAAGGCATGCACCACCACAGTCTGGCTTAGATTCTTATTCTAGAGGTCTATGGGTATAGCTCAGTTTTACCTATATAATTTAAACTTTATCTGATTTTTATGCAGATGCTTCAAGAGCTACCACTTAAGAATCACTTCCAACATAAATCAATGTTGTCATAAAGATTAACCCAAATTATTAAAATAAAGCTAAGATGATGGTATACATGTCTTTTACAATCTGTATTATCTAATATATCTGTATTCTCTGTCAAATAGATATTTGGACCTGTGTAAGGAAGTAGGAAAATTAGGATTAAAACTACAAGTCACTCCTCCCCATCAAAAAAAGACAAATGTATCTGGGTGATGGAGATGAGTCAAAAAGTATGTTGCTAAGAGTCAACGAATAAGTATCACATGACAAACCAATGACTTCTCGAGTGCATTAACAGTTACTGTCCTGGTGATAGAATTCTGAAGACACTTAAGCCTGAGCTACAGACCCAGAATTTGTCTTCTCATGAACTGAAAAGATATCGCGTACTCATTAGAGTCTAACGGTGTGGTAGATACCTAGCATATGTCAAACCAGAGTTGACCTCTTGGCCTTATCTTGGCTTTCATTGTGCCTTGACTAACCCAGAAGGAGATCTCTAGTCTCAAGCAGATTTAGTCTATTCAGCAAACAGCAGCCAGAGGGATGTGCAGAGAACCTATCTGACTGTAACGCTGCTGCTGTCCTATTCCAGGTGTTTCTCATTGCACACAGGATAAAGTCTTGTCTCTCTTCTATGAGGGTACCAGAAATGGAATCATTGTGTTTGAATTCAGTCTTTTAGTCACAAGTGCACAATAATAAGCAAATAATTCTCCTTTCTCATGTTGAAGTTTTCTCAACTATAAAACATTGTCATTGTTGATGACACAATATTCACCAGCACTACGAGACAACATCACCTTGACATGTTAGTAAAGCACTTGAAAATCCAAGTTTCCCATTTCTTTCAGCAATATTAAATGAGTTTGTGCACAGGGTATGTACAGAATAGCGTTAGGACTGGAGTTCAATCTCCTAGTTACCACTCTGACTTCATGTCCTTTATCATCCTTATGAAATTACTTATGATTTTCTATATTTTGTTTGTTGATATATTTCCAGGCTTTTGAATCCCTATTTTTCCACCACACTATCTCCTAATTGATACAAAGTGTGATAAAATGTAGCTCATTTTCTAAGCCCTACCCTAGATGTCTCCTCTCTCTACCCTTCCTGGATTACATGCCCATCAGACTTCACTTTTACCTTTTGTTTAAAACTGTAACAAGCCAATGACTGTACATTATAACCTATTCTTTCTGCTATCTGTGACACTGATAGTGCTTTATGAAAGTGCAGGTCCAAGCCACGCCATTGATTATGGTTCTTCTAGGATGATCTCCTATGCCACTAAAATTTTATTATAATTAACTTAATATCTTTCTTTAAACAAACACAATTTATCTTATGTATAATTATTTCAAAGAAAATTTGATGTAACTCATAAAATATTAATACATTATTATTAAAAATGCAAGTGACTCTTATACATACAATAACAATAAGAACCAAATACCAAATACCACCTAACTCATCCATCCATATCAGAAGCCTTGTGGGAAATTCTGTAATTAGAGATGAATGTCTTTGCAAGCAGTGATACCTACCTTTATATCCTGAGAACCTGGTACACTAGTGGGTGAACAGCTACTGAAGGCAAATGATGCTGGATTTTAATTCTTATAGTGATCTTCAAATGCTGACTTTGAAAAGATGGATAGAGCTACAAGTCCTTGCGAACTTGAATGAATATCAGTTAGTAGAACGAAATATTGCAGAAAACTTCATCTAAACACTATCAATAGAAATAAGATTTCAAATCTGCAATGGAGGATCCCTAAGAAAAGACAACATGAAAGAAAACCTCAGGTATTAGAGACCTTAGTTATCATCCATATAGTATTCTTTTGAATATTAAGGAATATGAAATCATATTTCACATGTATATACATATAAATAATTTACAGCTCAAAGTGCAAAGCCTGACACCACAGCAAGTATATACTCTTTTCTTTCAATGTTGACTTTTGAATTTTTCTTTTTCCAATTTTTTTAACATGCTTGATTCTCTTCTTTTAAACAACCATTTATCTTTTATATTTAACTAGAAATATAACTGGATAAAAGAAGGTAGATGAATAACCAAGGACATGAACAGTCTTAATATGCTGATACAATTGACCTTTTCTGCTTAGGGGGTGGACTATAAAACAGGAGTGAAACCTAGTGATGAATATCTTTAAAGAATCTACTAGAAACATGGTGTGTCAGTCATTTCTTAGTGTCTCTTGTTATAACAGCTTGCAGGCAGCGAATCCAGACAAATTCAGTTTAACGCTTGACAGAAATGGCAGTTGGACAGATAAGATGACAGAGAGGAACTGTGGATGGGCTAGTAAAGTGAGTCACATCTCTCTTGCATGGCAGTGCCAGGCACAGTAAATTACACAAAAAGGAGTGTCTCTGGTTCAGAAGCAGATAGTAAAACCTAAATGGCAAACCGTAGGCAGCAAAGAGACCATCAGTTTTCTTTGCTACCTATCAATAAAATCACAGCTCCCAACTAACACACTGAAAAGTCTACTGCACACCACACATTTGCTTATCAAGGACTTTCCCAAATGTTTCATTGAAAAGTCTTGACAAAAATGGAATTTGAATTGTTAACAAATTCAATTTGGGGGAACATTGTGACACCATAAGGGATAGATTTTTAGATATCAAATCATTGAGAAAGAAATAAAAATAAAATACATGTTTTTTATATAGAAATTAAATAGTACTACTTTTTTAAGTTAATGAAATCTAAGATTATATAAAGCAGGAATTAATTGAGGTATCATTAAGAAACATTGTATTTTGAGATAACAGAGGACTTCTCTAGGTATCCACACAATGTGATGGATTTATTACATCTTCAGAAAGTTTATTAAAACTGACATTTATGCGGTTTGAAATACAACACTAAGATATATGCATAATCCTTTGATTTCAGAGTCAATAAATGTAATCATTACTCATTACTTCAAAAGGCCGTCTTATCTTTCAAGTAACACATTGAGCTTTTTTTATATTTATTTTTACTGTTGTGTGTATGTGTGCTCATTCATATACACACAAAAGGATGAGTGTTCATGAAGTAGGTGAATTCCTCAAAACACTGGAAAATGAAATACCTAGGAATGCAAAAATTCATCAAACAAAATTTGTACTTTACAGGTTTATATGCAGGGCCAGTAAACATTGATATTCTTTTATAAATACTAAGGCCCTCTTGGAGGCCTTGCCTTCTTGTAGTGGGGAGTGGGGGGTGGGTTGGGAGGGGGAGGCTTGGGGAGTGGGAGGAGGGAAGAGGGGGATCTTTGATTGATGTGTAAAATGAATGAAAAAATTTCTTAATAAAAAAGAAAGTATTGTTTTCATATATGAAAAATAAATATAGAAAATGAAATATTTATGCTACTGTAAAAAATGTCAACATCAATGGTAAAATTACTATAATATTTACTATGTAAAAATCTTCTAAGTTTTTAATCTAAGCTAATTACTTAGCCATAAAGCATGACTTCAAATCTTGTCAAATTGAAACTTATTTCAGTTCCTGGATGTCAGATTAAAACTGTTGACTAGGGACTGGGCAGATGGCTTAGCAGTTAATTCCCAGAACCCAGGTTAGGCAACTCACAACTACCTGTAACTGCAGCTCCATGGGACCTAACGCCCTCTTCTGGCCTTAATGGCTCCCCATAAACATGTGCATGCACATAAATAAAACTAAAACGTTCTTTTAAAATACACATTTTTGCTATTCAAAATAGAATATTCCATCATGACAACAAAGTAAGGACACATGTCAAAGATGCTTATGATTCACTCTTCTGTGTATGACAATACACATAGCTTCATCTCTTCAGACCTGTGCTCCAAACACACATCAGAGCAAGGAAGAGCTTCTAAGTCAAAATTACAGGAATAATCATGTCATCATTAGGTACTTGTCTCCTTGCTATGACGAATTACCCAGTGAAAACAACTTAAGGGAGAACGGGCTTATTCTGACTCACAGTTGCAGGGTGCAGTCCACCATGGGAGCAGGGGGTTAATGCATCTGGTAGTCTTGCATCCACAATCAGGAAGCAGGGAGAGAGAAATGCTTCTGCTCAGTGCATTTCTCTATTCCATTCAGTCCAAGATCCAAGCAATAGAATGGTGCCTCCCACATTTAAGATGGGTCCTGTCACCACAGTTAACCTAATCTGGATAATCACTCACAAGTGACTCCTGAGGTTCAGTTCTGTAGTAATTCTAGTCTCATCAAGTTGGTAGTCAAGATTAACCATCACCAGTGCCTCTAATCTCTAACACTCTGATACTGTAATTGTCTCATTCTTTATATTTCTGCCATACCTCCTTATGTTCTCCTGTTTTCAAAAATGTTAAGAGGTGTATAGTTAATCATGTTAATTCCTGTCTGAGTCACTGATGAAATATGGGCATAAAAATATTTACTTTAACCACAAATAGTGTTATATCAGCATTATATCAGTTCCAGTGGAATTCAGAAATTATCCTTAGATTCCTTCTTTTTATATACCCCCACCTAGTTGTATATATGATTTATCTAAATTAAGTGGAGAATTAGTTTGGACAATTAATGAAAATCAAATTTTTATGACTGTACCTAGAAATCTAGTGAGTGACAATCTGTAGTAGAGCCTGGGAAGCAGGTGTGTATCATCTTGTCTGTATTAATGTCTAAGGTATTTAAAAGTATGCTATCAGCTTGACTTTTTCTCCTCTTCTCTCTCTCTCTCTCTCTCTCTCTCTCTCTCTCTCTCTCTCTCTCTCTCTCTCTCATATAAATGTTAGAAGGTTAAAAATGTAAATGTCTGGCAAAAGGAACTGAGAGGCTCCCCTCTCCAGAATCTTCTATCGTCCTCCCAGGACCAGCTGCAGCTGCTTTGCTTTTATCATTCCCCTCCTTGGAAATGCATTTCTGTGAGAGACACATTGTTTAAAAAAACATATGGTCTGTGAATACAAATATTAAATTCTGTAAATGATCGGTGTCATTCGATCATTGGTAGCATTGCAGTACATTGTGTGTGTGTGTGTGTGTGTGTGTGTGTGTTTATGTTACTATGTAAAAGTTACTCATATTCAAACACATAGTTCTGAACCCACAATCTGATCCTGAACTTCTAGAATTTGAAAATGCATAAAAATATTTTAGAATATTCATTGAAAATAAGTAATATCCCTACATAGATCCTGCCCAGTGGGTAAGGGACTTCCCTCTAAAATATAAGAACTTCATTTTGAACGTTAGGAACCATGTAAAAGCAGACATAGTCCTGCTGTCTGTAATCCCAATTCTGCTATGGTGACGTGGACACCATAGGAGAGACG
Organism: Peromyscus attwateri; assembly: GCA_902168425.1. Lineage (NCBI taxonomy): Eukaryota > Metazoa > Chordata > Mammalia > Rodentia > Cricetidae > Peromyscus > Peromyscus attwateri. The sequence continues at coordinate 6,885 of CABHPP010147091.1, forward strand.
TGGACAGGAGAACCCTGTGAAGCTCATGGAACAGGCAGCCTGGCACATGCTGCTGCAAACAACAAAGAATCTCGGTCTCAAACAAGGTGGAAGGTTGGAAGGTGAGGGCCCCCACCTAAGGTGTTCCTCTGGCCTCCACACACAGTATGGTACATTCATGTCCAGACACATACACAAACATGTATGCACAGACATGCTTACTCAAATCTCTCTCTCTCTCTCTCTCTCTCTCTCTCTCTCTCTCTCTCTCTCTCTCTCTCACACACACACACACACACACACACACACACACACACACACACACACACACACACACACACACACACACACCCCAAATTTAAAATTTAGAAAGAAAAAGAGTCTGATTCCCAGGTTCCACTGCATGGATTGTTACTCACTACTGGCCAGTGCTCAAAACTGTCCACCTTAAACATCACTTGGGTGATTTAATCCACTTTCACCCGCATATTGTACAAGCTTATGCGCAGCTGGAGCAGACAGCTTGAGAGTGTTGGAGACTAGTGTTTGTACTGTCGCTCTAACTTGATGACTTTTCTTTAAGGATGATATCTGACCTTATTTTTTTTTTTAATTTATGTAGCTATGTGCACATCTATCTGTGTATGGATGCTGTGAGTGTTGGAGGCACGTGCTTGTAGAAGCCTAAAGAGGGACATGGGTACCCAGGAACTGGAGATACAGGTGACTGTAAGTCACCTGCTTAGTGTGAGTGTTGGAAACTAAGCTCAGGCTTCCCAGGAGGGGCAGTAGGGGCTCTTTAACCTCAGATCCATTTCTCCAGCCCCAGTTACCTTTTAAAAAAAGAAATATGATTATATTTTCTGAAGTTGAAAAGAAAGGATTTGTGTCTTTTATAAGATATTGCCAGCCATGTAGACAAATCTATCCCTCTTTAGTGATAGAACCACTAAGAGATTTTCACATAAAACTGAAAGAAAGATGATAACAATATACAACATAGCTCAGACTAGGAAGTTACCATTGGCAATAAATTATCATATTCTTCCACACTGCTACATACAGGATAGTAAGAAATCGAGTTCAGTCTGGGTTATAAAAGAACTTCATGCTTGCTTCATTCAAGTGCGATCTTCACGCTCTTCTCCCAACTTTAAGTCAAGTAATACTGAACTAATTTCTTCATGTCACTGTGTTTCTTAATTACAAAACCTTGCCCACTGTCTCTTCTATAATCTCTCTGGATTCTCACTTTTCTCCGTGATAAATTCCATTTTTTCCTCTCCAAAAGTCTCCTTAAATGTCATCCCTCCAAGATCATGTGGGTATGGGGGGCTTTCTTCTCTACGCTTCATCTATAGCATTTATTTAGTTTTACTTCTGGATGCAATCCTCCCGACTCTGAATACTCAAAGAAGAATTCATGGGTGTCACTCATCTTAGCATCCTCGTGGCACTTCTCAGTTGTAAAGGATGCCAAACAAGCAATGGCTAAATGACATATTGTATGTTAAGGGAGAAGTGGGTAAAACAAGTTCGGGCTTTAACTGGGGAAGAGGAGGGAGGAAAGTTCCTTAGTAGGATGGAAGAAGGATAAAATAAAAGCACTAAGGATGTTTGAAATAGCCATAAAGAATCATATTATTTTTATATTTACCTAAGATTATATTTAATATACATAAGTGTGTATGTGCATGTATAAATGAAGTTATGCCATTTGGGCTGAAAATGATCCCCACAAGAGCCATAGACTTTTACTAAAATTCCTGTACCAGGCATAAGAAACCTCCTTTTGAGTTATTGGTCAGGGGAGTCTTAGAACAACACAGCTGCTGCTGTTGCCCTTAGTTGCTTCCCACAGGGTGAAAATTTGTTCTTATTGCTGAAACATCAGACACTTAAGATGCAGAACTCAGAGAATTCAAGTTGGATCTCACCTAACAGCTTCTTCCTTGAGGACTCTCTGTGGTAGTATCAGAATTTGATATTCAAGCTGCCTAGACAGGAAAGCAATCAATAATCCTACCCAGATGTGGTGCCTATGAACCACAGCATGGCCAGCCCGGCCAGATATCCCTATAGGTGCAATAGTGGCACTTTGTATCTTGCTGGTAACTAACAGCTCTCTAATTGAACTTACAACCCTGCAGGAGGGAAATCATGCTTGGTACAATAAACCACCAAATACCTGTAGCCAGTGAGGTCAAGGATCCTAGAGAAGAACCTACTACTGCCACTTTCCTAAACCATTACTACCTATGTTCTAAATAATACTTATACCCACAGATACATGTAGCTCTCAACCCTCATCAAAGAAGCTTCTTTTTGCCACAGGCAGAGACCATTACAGAAAGCCACATAAGTAATCAAGATGCAGAGAATGCCCAAGGATGTGCCATCACCATTTGATGCATCTATAACACAAGCACCACATCTAAAGTTCAGGGAATATCACAGAGCAAAGTGAGGGAAGATTCTAAGAACCAAAGGACCAGGAAGTCTGCTGAAGATTGTTGTCTTATTGATATAACCAGGTAGCCCCATTCATGAAATTTCAGCTATGTGGTACCTTAAACAAGACCTGGACAAGGACACCAGTTGACATGGCAGTATATCCCACCCCTAAATGAAGAGCTATAGCCAATCAAAGACACTGAGATGGATAATTAGTTTTCTCCAGAGATGAGTTTCCTAGTTATCCAGTCCCAAGTGGTCAGCCCTACTAGCAACAAATACATACGAGCAACATTAAATAGACTCAGCAGATTACATTTATATTTTTATTCTCATATGCATATGTATGTAATAACAAAAATTAAGAAGCCATGAACTTGAGAAGGAGCAGATGAGGAGAACTTTGGAGGAGTTGGTGGAAGAAGGAAGGGGATAAATGATATAGTTAAATTTTAATTAAATACATACTTCTAAAAGAGCATTGCTTGCTATGTACATCTGAATTTTGTTAATAAGAACACAATAGCCAAATGCTAAAGAGTTGTGCTATGTTACTAAGTGCAGACCTGTAAGTATTGACATGTGGGTGTGTCTAAGGAGAGACACAAAAAATTATTTTTTGGCTTTTTTGTTTTCAGTAGGACAGCAAAATTATAAGTTGAGCATTAGAAACTCTGTGATTCCAAAACAAAGCACAAAACAAAAACAGCTAAGAATGTAACTAGGAAGCCAAACTATAATAATAATTCAAATGCCCACTCTGCCTTCCTGTAGACATGGAACATTGGATAAGACATTCACTGCATGGATGGGACATTGGATAAGACATTCAGTGCATGGAGCTTGTAGTGTGTTAAGCAATAATACTAGTAATTCTTTCTTTTTGGTATTTCTGTGGAGACTAAGTGAACAAATGCATGCAACATTCTCCAAGCATTACGTGTTACCTAGTGAATTCACAATATAACCCCTTCAATACTTAAAATCTAAACTACTATTGAATCTCTGTGATTTGAACTATACACTCAAGCTGTATACATTTCTGTCACCTCCACCTAATACTGCATGCTGTTTTTGAATGATCATTGATGGTTTATATTAGCTTAATTACTCTTGTATTTCTTACAAATAAAGGAACTGAGAAAAACTACATAATTAATCCCACCAGCGAGAATGACATTTCACAAAAAAATGATTACACATAACAACTGTAAATTTTCTACTAGCTAACAGAAAATAATAAGAATAAAAATGACATATTCAATGACATATTTGGCTACATGTCCAAATATTTTCATCTCATCCTGAAATCCTATGAAAGTCATCAATGATTAAAGTACACATTTACACAAACAGCAAGTTTCAATTAGTACCAGTAATGTTTCAGACACTGTTTGACTGCATATGGACCTTAATTTGTGCATTGGCTGTTTAAGACTAAATTCGATCAATGCAGTTTAAAAAATATGCCACTGGGTGGCGCTAGAGCCAAATACTAGTCTTTGAATAGGGAAATTCCTAGGAGGTGAATGAATGTTGACTTGCAGGACAATGTGTCTTAGTTATGCGGAAGTCAGATTTTACCGTGATAATTATGATCAGCAGCATGAACAAAACACCGTCTTTGTGTATCTCTCTGACCATCAGAAATATACATTACAGGAAAGCCATGGATATTTATTTCTGCCCCTTCTCTTTAGGATTCAACAAGGCTTTTTGAACGAAACTAGATGCTCAGCAATATTAGGTATCAAGAAAATTCCAATTGTCCACTATCAAATGTACTATAGTTTATCAGGATTACTTGGTGTACACGACTAATGCAGTTTTAGAACCTCTAGAGAAAACCAACCAACCAACAAACAAACAAAAACAACAACAAAAAACACCTATTATAATGTACACAATTTACCAGATAGGGGGCACCCTAAGACATCTATTTTTGTTCTGTACGCTCAAGACATTTACATTTTTACTTAAAACTATACGGTTTCTTTCCCCAAATTTCTCTTCTAGTTGCAGGCCTCAAGAACACTTAACACACACTTGAATACTGGGAAGTCTGTTCAAGTTTAGGATGGAACATATATTAGGAGCAATAGGATATTTTCACCTATGCACACAGCAATTGAAAGTCGCTTCCCTTCAATTATAGCCGAGATAGTTCTCCAGACAACTGTCAGCTAAACATAATTTCTGACTTCATTCTTTAATCCAATTTGTTGTCAGGGTTCACCTTCTCCTCTCTGTCCATACTCCTCAGTTCTAACATGGGAGCATGTACACACACACACACACACACACACACACACACACACACACACGCACCAAAGGTTAGAGCTCCAGCCTCATTAGAAGCACCTGTAGACTCATGGTTAAGGGGTTCTTTCATCCTTCTTTGAGAGCATTGTACTGTAACATGCATTCAGGATACCTACTCAGTCATTTCCACCCCATAATGTTCCTCACTTATGTAACTCCAATTTTATTCAGACTACTGACATGCCCCACTATATATCCACACTTTCTGTGTTGGCTAGATCCATGTGCCCTATCCAAATTTCTGGGAATTAATAGTTTGCCAAGGGATACAGGGAAGGCCTTCTCCCTGCAAGAAACGGTTCCAGGCTTACCTACATCTTTCTACCCAAGTGATGCATAACACCACAGCTGTGACTGTTGATCTCCATGTTACAAGATGAGGTGCTCATTATGAACAGTACAGGAGAACAGAGTGATGTGAGTCCATAATCATTAAGAAACCACCTTCTTCCAAACTCTATATAAAACATATCAACTTGCTAATTTACACTACTGTAAATTGCTATATTTCCTAAGTGAGTGGATTCTTCACAGGTAATTTCCTTTTTAACCCCCCAAGCCTTAACTTCATTTTGTCTATTCACCATGAATCTGAATGCCTGTCCTTGCCAGTACTAATTTGAGTTTTTGCTCTGTATCCATCATCTACAAAAGCACATCACAGCTGCTAAGTATATTTTATATCATTTTGTACCACGAATCATAAACATATTTAAATGAATAGCTTCTATGGCAACGAAGAAACAGAAGAAACACATTAAACAGCATTTGAGAAGCTCTTAGTGCTTCACAAAGGCTTTCACACTTTTTGTTTCAATCAGAGTAGTCTCTGTTCACCAGTGTAGAGACTGTATTAGAAATATTACTTTACTTTCCAAGATCACACATTTATTATGATCTAAACTTACTCGATTATGATCTAAACTTACTCGAGGAGTCTTGCTTGGCCAATATGATGGTTTGTACCATCTTTCCTTATCCCCTTCATTGTGGGGATAACAATGACTAACACTAGCAAGCAGGCACTTCATGCTAAAAGCATTTACCTGTGTTATCAGTGCACTTCGTCTCTCAAATGTCTTACGGCCTGGTGCCATCCTTACATCCACTATAGGTGAAGGGGCTGAAGCAAAGTCCAGGGACAATTCAGTATATTCCTCACTTACAGGATTGTTCCTATTTTAAAACCTGTCGCATGTTTCAACACTTCCCTCTCATCTTTGAGCTCCACCCAAGCTAGAGACTGTGCTCCCTCCACCTTCCTATGTTTGCTTTCATTTCTCTGGATTGTGGGTTTTGGAATGGCAAACGTCTGTTTCACATCATGTAAAGACTCAACGTTAAACTGTTTTACTTTCTTTTCTCACTGAATTGATGGTAATGAATTTGGCTCTAATAACTTGTACTTCAAAAGAACTCCCTGGATTGCTGACTTTCTAATTAGCTTACTGTTTTCTTTCACCTTCTAAAAAACGATTAATTTTAAATGTACTCAATAAAAATGTGTGCACTTCAAAGATAAGCAAATGTATTTTACAAAGTTTCAAGTAAGGTCTTCGTACTTACTCCACTGATACTACAGATTATTGTTTTACTCTTGAAAATCAGCTTGTACATAATGCATGTGTATGCATGTATGTAAAATCCCTCTATATATGTACCTTAACACACAGACACACACACACAGACACACACACACACACACACACACACACACACACAGTACATTTATTGGAATGAACAATATGAGATGTGGTTTTGTCTAAGTCTCCATCACTTACTAACTTTGAGTTTTTGGGTGAGTTGTTCATCTTCTCTAAGTCTTGCCTTCTTAACCTATAAAATGGAGATCATCTGTTGACCTCCTGTTATTATCTTCCATGGTGTTTTTGTTAATAATGAATATAGTCTGAAACTTACCTGTGCATAAACTTTTTTAGCAAAGTAGTTCTCTCACTTCTTTAAATCTCTCAAACCAACTGTATATTCTGCTTCTGCTTCCAAGTTTGTTAATTTTGAGACAGATAAAGTTTTTTGTTTGTTTGTTTGTTTTTGGTTTTGGTTTTTTTGAGACAGGGTTTTTCTGTGTAGTTTTGGTGCCTGTGCTGGATCTCGCTCTGTAGATCAGGCTGGCCTCAAACTCACAGAGATCAGCCTGGCTTTGCCTTCTGAGTGCTGGGATTACAGGCATGTGCCACCACTGCATGGCTGACCAAGATTTTTGTTTTGTTTTGTTTTGTTTTTTTAAACACTTCATAATAGGAGCTAGTGTAGTAAAGATACAGTAAAGAAGAGTTGGGGTTATGATGGAGCTTTCACTTTAATGACCTAAAATCTAGTAGATTCAAACATTACTGTTCCATCTTACATGCTCTTTGAATCAAGATGCTGCTTTGTTGCATTCTATTTTTCCATCTTGATGTACAGCCTCAGTCTTGTATATTACTTTTTCTAACAGCTGAAAAACTGATAAATAACAATTTCTCATTATAGACTTAAGGAAACATACATATTCAAAATGAAATGTATTTCCAGAGAAGATTGGAAAAATCTACACCTTTCTATCAAAACCACTTGTGATGTTCTTAAATGCCAAGTGTTAATGTTTGAGAAAATCTCTATTTGGTAATGACTTTTCTTGAATCCCTATAAACTTCAATAGCCTTTAAGCAAATAATCACTTTCCTTGTATGGGGCATAATAGAATTTCTGGCTTCTATTGCTGCAGCCACCAGACACTGGAAGATGGGATTTTTGAAATTCAGAAAACAATGTGTGGGAAAGGACTGTAAATAACTGGAATGACAGTTTTGGAAGATGTCCCTTGGGATCCCATGACATCTTGTGAATGATTCTTTGAGGCCTGCTTCATAGTCTAAGCTTCATTGTACATACCATTCTTCCTCACTAGATAAGTCTCTATTGGAATGCAGAGACACAGCTTAATTTCATCTTATGTTAGTCACAATTACCATAATGCCTTGCATAAAGAAGGAGATATCCCACAATTTTTTTTAATGGAACCAGGAGAAGATGGAAGGAAGAAAAAAATCCAGGGAAGAAGAAGAAGAAAAGGAAAAAAGGTGAAAATAAAGGGCAGGAGGGAGTGGGAAGGTCTGAGCCTTTATATAGTCATCAGTGAAGCTCATTTATCTCAGTCCATCTCACCCTTCTTGAGATGACAATATTTTTTAGTTGATGTCACTACCCAAATAATCAAGGATTTATAATAATATCACTCACTTTCCTAGCCAACTCTAATGATTTTACTTGGTATCACTCTTTGTCTGAGAGCTTTTTTTAAAATTTATTTTAATAGTAGTTATTTTTAGATAAACTTGTCAATAGACAAGTGTTCTTTTTTCTTTAAAAAAAATGACAAAAGATACCTCTAGCTGATATTCTATTTGATGTTTCCCCACACTGTGGCAGCAGAGTCTAAATGAGCTGAAAAAGTCATCAGTAGAAAGAAATTAATTTAGCCTCTGATTCAGAGACCCAGGCCACAGAGCTGCTCCCACAGGGAGGTACATGAGATCAAATGACAACAGACTAACCTGTTCTTAAATTTATCCACCAGAAGACATGCTGGGTAATGATCTTTTTTTCTTTCCTGTGGTTTCAATTGACGTCACTAAAGGTTAAAGTTCTTCTGTAGCATTTAATTGGCAAATTACATTGGAAATGTTAGTAAATCTGTTGGAATGAATAATGGTGGCCTAGTGGATTGATTTTCAAAATCTATTGAAAGGTCATTCATTTTATTATAACAAAGAACATGCTTATTAAACAATGAAAATCACTATGAAACGGAAGCAGAAGCCATTCCACGGGTCTGTGACATAGAGGAGACAATACTTCATCAAGCACGTTGGCACATGAGGAGTCACTAGGTAAATATTGTTACATTACTAAATGTTCTCCCCCCCACCCCATCACCAATAACCCACCTCCACGCTGTCATTCTCCAAATGGAATACACAAATCCTATCGGACCAAACAAAAAGGACAGCCCTGCTGTGGAAGAGCACACACTTCACCAGACTTGAGTAATGAACATGGAGTCTAGTAGCTGTCTCAGGGTAAATATGTATAGTCTTTCAACCTCCTCATTCAACTCTGCACCAAGGAGTGAAGCTATTTATTTCCCTCCTCCAACATATGATCTCTTTTTTTTTTTTTTTTTTTTTTTTTTTTTTGGTTTTTCGAGACAGGGTTTCTCTGGGTAGCTTTGCACCTTTCCTGGAACTCACTTGGTAGCCCAGGCTGGCCTCGAACTCACAGAGATCCGCCTGCCTCTGCCTCCCGAGTGCTGGGATTAAAGGCGTGCGCCACCACTGCCAGGCAAATGTGTAGCCCAGGCTGGCCTCGAACTCGTAATCCTCCTGCCTCCGCCTCCTTCAGCAAATCTTACAGGCGTGCGATGATCTCTTATAACTTCATTTTTCTGTTGTCTTCATTGGCCTTTGCTTCCATTTTTCCAGAAGCTTCTTGCTTAGGCAGATGGCTTGACAGAAAATCACAGAAACTTCCTGAGAGTTCTGTCAATTCTTACATCAGAAGCATGCAGAGGTGTCAAGACCCTCTTTGGTCAGTCAGGAGCTTGTGGTTTTGATACCTAGGGAGCTAGCATAAGAAAACAAAATCTCTCACACAGATGTGTCATGGGGGAAGAAATGAATTTTCCTCAGAATACATTTACAGTGACAGATACTTTTGTATCATTTTCAATAGTGTAGATAATTAAAAACCATGATAAAGGCCAGGCAGAGGTGGTCCTTGTCTTTAATCCCAGCACTCGGGAGGCAGAGGCAGTTGGATCTCTGTGAGTTCGAGGCCAGCCTGGGCTACAGAGTGAGAATTAGGACAGGCACCAAAGCTACACAGAGAAACCCTGTCTCGAAAAACCAAAAAACAAAACAAACAAACAAAAAAACAAACAAAACAAAACAAAACAAAACAAAAAACCATGATAAGGTAAACAACATAACCTTAAAGCCACCACTAAAAACTTTCACATATCTGTGTTATTTACCTTATAATTATGAAAGAGTAATCAACCTCACACCAATCAAACAGACTGTGGTATAAGTATGCTTACTAGTGAATAGAGTTACTTTTAAAAAAGAGCTATTCATTTCAAAAGTGAAAAATCTATGTCTTTAATATTTTGATTAGAAAATGAATTCCAGAGAGTTTATTTACTGTATGGAATACATTTGCCAATAGGACTAAGATGAGTCAACAATTTTGTTGGATAGGAAGTAGCATAGTACAATTATTATGTTAGTCAGTCAGCCAGTTAGTTCTCAAGTTTAAGTGACATGAAGAACTATTTTAAGTGAGAAAAAATAGGTACGCATATTATATAATTCTGAATCCTTTATCTATTGCATAATGGAATCAGAAAAATATGACTTTGAAATCTAGATCTGTCTCTTGATACCTGCAACGACTTAAGTTATTAGATAACTCTATATATCTTCTTCTATTGATAGCATTTTCTTCAATGTTCTGCTGTAGGAAGTGGAAGGACAACACAGACAAACTACTGAGCCTTTCCTTGCTGCACTCACTCCTCATTAACTTTTATCATCAGCTTCATCAGAATCACTTTGTTAACTGCTCCTTCAACTCCACCGCTTTCTTCTTGTCTTTAGTTAGATCTCATTTAGATAGCCACACAAGGAAGGGAAACAAGCCAGATACTAGGCTTAAATGGTGGCACAGAACACTTCATTCTGCTGAGTCATTGTGTCCATCTGAACCAGGCACAGGGGAAGTTTCGGAGAACTTGACAAGGAGGTTTAACACAGATATGACAGTGGAACGTCATCTGCATGAAAATAGGCATAAAGATGTAAATAAACTTTAACCCAGCTTTTTTCAACAAAGGAGTTGTATAGATTCTGTCAGACAACAAAGACCTTGTGGAAATGGAAGATGCTAACAGCACTCTTACCCAGTTTCTAATGTGGGACTGTTGATCATCTAAGAATCCAGAAAAATCTTAACTGTAACATGCCCCCTGACCCTTTGGAGATAATGCAGTTTCCCTGTGGAAACCTTAAAAACAAACCATTTGAGTTATTTGCATATGATGTTATTGTTTCTAAGTAGTGTGTATGCCCTCAAATCATGACAGCAACATGTCATCTTCAGTGATATTTCCCAAGATAAAAACATTCTCAGTTCAGCAGAGAAAAGTATATTGTCACTAACTCAAGGCAATTGAATCACTGCAAGCCTAATGTCTTGTACATAGCACACAGAGGACAAAGACAGATATTTTAGAAAAGACATCATCTGATTATTGATATCTACACAATAAAGTATAACCACTTCAAGCAGAGTCTATGTTTCCATAGAGAATTCAAATGCAGCCCTAATGGGGAAAATAGTAACTAAATAATTACAGCCCTTCTTTCATCAAAAGAATTAAAATTACCTTTGTGGATAAGCAAACTCAATCAACACAAGGTCATTGGGGGGATACAGAGGGACAAGACAGTAAGTAAGTGAGAAACAGCAAAGGAAATGGGGGTAGGGATTGATTTAGAAAGGAACCATGAAATCAAACTAAAACAAAGAGGCAAAGGAAAGCTGTTTCTCAGACAGTCTTTTCATTTATATATTCATCAATCTCCATCTTACCTCCCATGTGAAAAATGGTGTAGTATCAAATCTGAACTTTCTTTCAAAAGGGACTATAAGTATCTTATTCATCAGATAGCCTATCTACTTACAGTGGGCAAGCCATCCCTAAGATTTTCACTCACTCGTTACACGTTTACTATCTTGTCCATGACCTATGCTATCTGTTTATTTTACCACTATCTATTTTCCAATGTTGCCTAACAGAGCATGATCTTTACATTCTAGCCATACTAAATATTTTAGTAATTTGAACATTGCTTACTCCTGTCTAGAAATTCTTACTTTCTCCCTGTTAAGAGGGTTTCCACACATGATTCCCTAATAAAAGATTTCTCTACACCCTCTTACATTCTTACTATGTTGAAAACATAGAGTAGCATTCCTGCTTTAGAAGAAATCACCACTTTGCTAACACTAACTCATTGTATTTGTAAGCTTCTCTCTCGATGGATGTTATTGTTTGAGTGTACCACACACACGTGCCCCCAAAGGTGTTGGAAACCATATCCTCAATAGAGTTTTAACAAGAGGCCTGTGAGAGCTTGACTGTATTAATGCCATTATCATGGGAGTAAGTTCATTATTGTGGGAGAACTCTTTCTATGACAGGATGAGTTTGGTACCCTCATGATCTTATCCTCTCCTAACTTTGTACTAGATTGATTCTAGAATAAGGACCTTGCCAAATGCTAGCCTCTTGATCACTCAGTGGCTTCCAGATCTAATAAGTCAAGCATATTTCTATTCATTATAAATTATGTAGTCTGTGTTAGTCTCTTCTAGCAGCTTAGAACAGACCAAGTAAAAAGTATGTGTAGTGTGTATAATATGTGTCCAGCTACAGATTGTCATCTTGAAAATCACTATGCAGCATAGTAGTTCAAATCATAATTATTGAGTATAAAAATAGACATGAAAATTCAGAGACTGGTTGATTAATGAAAACCACATAGCAACAAAAACGTACAATGAGCTCTAATCATAAAAATAATGGCTATATGAAGCATATGCCTAGTGAAGAGAGAGAAAGAGGAACCTTCCTAGATATCTTCAGAGGCTTTAGTCATTTCTGTGCTTTTGTTCTAAGGGATTATATTCATATATCGTACATGCCAGTGAAAGGTTTTATATAGCTCAAAGCTGAGTCAACATACTGAGTAACACAACTCCAGCTGTCACCTGTATCTAAGGTCAGACACAATCATATGTACATAGAAAAAGAATGGAATGGGTTCTGTAAAAAATGAGATTCCTTGATCCTGTGTAGGTCTTGTGCAGGCCACCATCTACGCCATGAATTAATAAGTACAACTGCCCTGACAGGAAGAAAACAGTTTTGAAGCAGGAATAATCCAACCATTATTCCAGCACTGGTGAGCTCATAAGGTGAGCATTGGTGAGCTCCCCTAATACTAGCTGGGGAGCTATTGGCAGTTGATAGCTTCTGGGGAACAAGATTTAAAGAGAATGTCCCAGTGGATGGCCTTACATCCATATGCACATGGGCAATACAGATTTGACTTGGTAGGTAATTTTTACAAAAAGAGGACATTATTTGGTGGAAGATGTGGAAAGGAATCCAAGGTAAGTTATAGAGGGTGTGGGAGATATAGGATTATGATCAAAAAGCATTGTATATAGGTAAGAAATTCTTAAAAATAAAAGTACTATAAACAGAACACCATTTTCCCTTTGCCCACTGAAAATTCGTTAGTGTTTTTGGAGAGGAGCGGAAAGGAAAAGAGAAGAGGGAGAGAGAGAGAGAGAGAGAGAGAGAGAGAGAGAGAGAGAGAGAGACAGAGAGAGAGAGAGACAGAGAGAGACAGAGGCAGAGAGACAGACAGAGAGACAGACAGAGAGACAGACAGAGAGAGGGGGAAGAAAGAGAGAGGGGGGAGAGAGAAACTACAAGTTCCTTCCTCTGGTTCTTGATATTACTCAGACTAAACTGACATCTTGCAGAGTGACCTATTCCTTCTGTTATTGGCCGCTTGGCTGAAGAACACTCAGCTACACTATGGTACAGCCAAAGCATATGAGCAGGGTCCCTGGGAATTGTCTCTGAGAAAAAGTGTAATTTAGTAACAGAACTGATCAGAGTCCGGCTCCTGGATGTCTGGAGAACTTAAGGGTAAAGAATTGCCCATGTGAGTGAAGAGTACAGTGAAATGGTTGTAGTTCACTCTAGGTCAATGGAGCACTCAGGGTACATTAGGGACCCTCGTGCCACTTTGTGAAGAACCATGGAGATTCTGGGCACTCCTGAATCCTAATGAGGTGAAATTTCAGTTCCTAGGGAAATGACGAGCACAGAGTCGTCTGAAGTCAGTCTGTCAGAGTGGAACGTGGGCTCTCTCTGTATATATCAACAAGCATAAACAGTCAGAATTTCTCACTCTTCCTCTCTGTACTTCAAATACTAGAGGGGGTAGATCATAAAAAATTGTGGAATGCAATGGAGATCTTTGAATTCAAATGTGGGTATGGATTCAAAAGTTTCAGATATCAAATTTTTTAATGCATTATCTGAAATAGATAAAAAATTCTGGATCATTCCCAAAATATTAAAGGAGAAAAAGAAAGAAGGGCACAGTAAAAACAGAGACAATTATAAGATTATATATCTGATATATATATATATATAAGATATATATCATTTTTATGAATAAAGCTTGTTAATGAATAGGGGTTTTCCAAGAAATTGGTGACATATATATATATATATATATATATATATATATATATATAAAACCAACTTATATCTTGCCCAATATGAATTTGTATATTCCCACCCAAATTAGCATATATCCAGCTTTCTGTTTTAGTCAGGTTTCTGCTGCTCATACACTGGGTGATTCAAAGCAATATGAGTATATTTAGCTCACAGCTTAAGAGGACTGAATTTGGGGGAACGATCTTGCTGCTTCATGACATGCTAGAAAATATAATGTGGTGGGAACATGCACAAGACAAAGTAAGGAGCTGAACTCATTTTTATGGTAGTTTGGTCATCTGATACAACCTTTCTTCATGAATGAGAGTGGTATCTTTGTGATCTAATTACCTCTTAAAGGACAACACTTCATGTAAGATTATTGCCAACACTTAAAAGTTTGGAGACAGTGTCAATCCAGACTAGTGAAACAATCCTGCACTGAAGTATAGTTACACTTTGTCTGGATAAGAAATAAGGCTGAACTAGGTTTTTCTTACATCATAGGAACCCTTGCAAATTATCCGTCCATGTATACTCCAGGAGATCAGACCTGATCATCAGGAAATATTGGGAACATGTACCCAGATGCTTAATAACTGCAAGATTTGTCTAGGATCCATGGAGACAGAATTGAGTATTTCCACAAATCATGCTTAGTTTTAATAGCAGTTAAGAGTTTTTGGGAACTCTTATGATCCATGTCCTTTACAGGTCTTTCCTTTAAGTACTCCAATTTTTCCACACAAGAAGCTTGGGGACAGGGGACATTATTATTGCATACCTTTAACCCACTGAGAAAGTTGAAGAACAAGAAGGTTCATTAATTTGTCCAAAGTCATTATAGAGTACACATCTGCCTCATCTAAATTCATGTTGAAATCTTCAATGTGCTGGTATTAGGAAGGTCATAAGGGTAAACATCATGAAGAAGATTAATGCCCTTATCAATGAAACACAAAAGCTATTCTAGGTCCTATGGTCTAGGACCAGAATCATGAATTTCTGTAAGTAAACCACTCAGTATGCGGAATTTTGTTGTAACAGTGCAGACTGGTGTTCAGCAAGGAGTTTGCCCCTGCACTGAATCCCAACCACTGTGTCATATCAGGCTGTATAATGTCTCTGATTTTTCCAAGCTGTAGTTCAAACTCATAGGAACATTGCCTTCTGTGGGGTCAGCTATTAAAGATATGAGCTCAGTCACTACTTCATGCCTTAGCATAGTGCTTGCCACTTTGGTACTCAGGCACTCAGTAGTCCCATGTTATGAAGAAGTTGGTAGAGTAAAATGTGCAGAGAACTTTATTTCTTTTTTTTTTTTTTAACTTGGATAGTTAGTTTCAAAATGAAAATTCCTATCTGCCTACCTGAGAGAACAATTTAAGCAAACATTTCTACCAGTCTTGTTTAAATATACTTTGCCCTAAATGTGTGATATTTATAGACTGTTTCAATTTGAGTAAAAAGATTCCTGGGTTGACTTTTATGAGGTGAAAATGTATGCTCTTGAGGCACACGAAGATACTGGAGCATTCTTAATTTATTCCATTATCTTTTAATTAAATTGCCCTCTATTATCATTTTGTGAAGTGGGATGGTGAACTTGCTGGAGCATAGAATTTGGCATCCAGTGCTTTTGTCCTAATCATCGCATCATCTTCAACTCATTTGTCCTTCAGGGTTTTACCTCTTTTATGCCTCTAATTACCATCTTCAACTATACCCCATGCTTTTTCAACAATTTAGCATCCAACCAAAGCATCCAGTGTTATCCCAGATAGCATCCACATCAATTCTCCATAAGAACTTTAATGTACACTTTTCGTAATGTTATCTTAATTCTGAGCAATTGGCACCATTTTACATACCTCAGTACATTGCTTTTCATTGTATGGATAGTTGCCTCATTGTGCAAGATGGGGACAAGAGGGGTCTCTCTAATTACCACACATCTTGGTAGTGATGACACAAATAACTCATGGTATAACAATTTTTAATAGACTTGGAACGTCACACAATAAATGCAGCAAACCAGGTTTGTTATTTTGAGTTCCTTATCTGGAGATCTTACTAGGATGAGAGCAATAAATGTAAAATTGAGTTCATCCTGTTCCCCAAATTGTTCATATGACCATGTTATAATTAGGATTTCTATTGCTGTGATAAAACACCATGATCGAAAGCAACTTGGGGTAGAAGTGTTTATTTCATCTTACATTTCCATATCATAGTTCTTCATCAAAGCAAGTCAGGGCACGAACTAAAGGTAGGAACCTGGAGACAAGACCTGAATCACGAGTCATGAAGGAATGTTGCTTATTGACCTCCTCTTCATAGCTTACTCAGCCTAATGTTTTATATGCCCCAGGACCACCTTCCCAGGGATAGCCCACCATAGCCTGGGACCATCCACATCATTTAATGATTAACACACACACACACACACACACACACACACACACACACACACACACAGATGCACATTCACAGAGGCTTACCTACAGGTCAATCTTATGGAGGTATTTTCTCAATCATGGGTCCTTTCTCAGATAAATTTAGCTTATTTCAGGTTGACAAAAATTAGCTAGCACAGTTCCCACATTACCTTCATTCCTAACTGATGAATGCCATTATCATTATCATTTACCCAATATAAAATGAGTATAGGGGTTGTCGAGTAATACTTTCTCTCTCTCATTACCTAACTCATCAGTGAGTCTCAGAGTGTTCATCTCCAAAGTATGGTTGACCTTTATTCACTATCTTAGCCTAGAGCCCCATCACATCCTTTCTGAAAAAGTACCCAATGTATCTGTCTCACTATTTTCCTTAACTACTTTTTTACCCATCTCTCCATGAAGCCAGAGGAATTACTATTTATAAAGTATATTAGAGTTGATATGATGTGTCTTTTTCAGAGGTACTAACAGAATATTGAAAGAACTGTATGAATTTCAAAAAAAAATCACATTCTCTTATAGACAACATAACAGTAATCATAATTGTAGGCCATTTGAATAGTTCTTGGAAGGCTGATGACTTTTAAGACACTGTTTCAGCACACTCCTCTGGAGATTGAGAGTGAATGTAGCACACTTTTGAGAGATACTTTAAAAACTAATTACTTCAACCTGTGTCTCTCACAGTCACACTGTATTAATAGAGGTAATGCATTGACAGATGATTGCAAAATAAAAGATTCTTTTAATATACTACACATTAGGGTATTTCCCTTCAGTCTATGCATTTGCATGTCCCAAGCCTATCAACAAAGGAGGTATGGTTAACTCTTCAGAGACTCCAGGAAAGAAATAACTGTGGGCATTGCAATTTTACATCTCCAAATGAATGCTTTTCAATGAATAATATCATTGCATGTTTTTTTTAATTAAGTGCATAAAGTGAAAAGAATTTTCTCCTCTCACAGTATCAGCTTTGTTTTGAATAATTTATTTTATGCAAAGGAATAAAATAAAAAATAGATTAACAAATAAGACAATGAAAATACAAACTAGAATAAAAACCTCAAATTTTCTACCCCCATGCAAGTATGAGTAGGAATACTTTTAATCATGTATTTTGGAGTCAATTCCTACCTGCTTGAACTTAATCTGACCTCAAATCCAATATTTTGATCAGTAAGTTGAAGATGAAAAACAATGATATCTACATCATGGGGTTATTAAATGGATTAAATAACAGTATTTATGTAATATACTTAGAACACTGATACATGGTCAGAAATTTGTGTTTGTAATTTTATTCCTGTTGCTACAGTCTAAATGTGTTTGTGTTGCCTGAAAGCCCATATAATGGATTCCATATCACAGTCCAACATCAAAGAAATTCAGGGCATGAGCTAAAGGCAGGAACCATAAGAGAAGGCATGGAGGAACCTAACCACCAAGCTGCTGGTTGTCAAGTGGTAGTTTCATTTGGCAAGTGATGGAAGCAAGGCCTCCTTGGAAGACCTTGCAAAAGAAAAACCACAGAGTGCTAAGCACCACCACCAGTAACAGAAAGGACTGAGCTACTCCACACATCAATCCTACATTTATATTGAGTTTGCTAGCTTCCAGCACTATGAGAAATGAATTTTTTTTCTGTTGTAAACTCTTCAACTTTTGGAAATGTGTCATGTACAAGAATGTACAAAGATATCTGTGGGCTTTATTTATTTATTTTTTTACTGTTTTTATCTCTTCCCTATATGTATTATGTCTATATGGTTTCTTTTTGTTTGTTGACCACTCTTAAATATATAATTAAGTTTGATCATATACATATGGTAGTATTTTGACATGATTTAACACTAAATGTTATGCATTGGTACCAGATTTAAACAAAAGCATACATTGTTATTGCTGATTTGAAATGATTTAGCCAATGGAAATATACACTGATTTTTTATTCACTGACTATATTATAGAATCACTGAACAGCTCTTTAACAGTATGTAATGGATCATGATTTTTTTTTCTTAACATGGGTTATAACACGCTCAACATTTCACAATACCATTGCCATGTTCCTTTAACAGAGGGGTGTCTTTCTTTCTTTATTTTATTATTATTATTATTATTATTATTATTATTATTATTATGTGTGTGTGTGTGTGTGTGTGTGTGTGTGTGTGTTGTGTTGATTAGGTTTCATGCACATTTTCCCAACACCCATGAAATGTAGGGGCATACAGACATAATTCAGTGGTGATGTGGTAAGAACATGTTGGCATAAATTTTCCTGTTAGTTTTGGCTTTTGTTTTGTTTTAATGTTGTCCCCTTCAGAAGAGCTGCCTAAGTCCTGTTCCCCTTAGGAATGGGAAGTAATTATCATTCTCATGTTTGAGGTGTTAACTGTTTCCCTCATATAATGAGCAAATGTTTTAGCTTCCATATTTACCCATGTGGTTCTTCTACAATCAGATAGACTAGAGGTTCTATTTATTGGGTGGGCCCCGGA
>CABHPP010147092.1:1200-67938 GCA_902168425.1 Peromyscus attwateri
TCAGAGGTTAAGGAGCACTAGCTGCACTTCCAGAAGTCCTGAGTTCAATTCCCATGCAACCACATGGTGGCTCACAACCAATCTCTTAAGCCCTCGTCTGGCATAAAGGTGTACATGCAGATAGAGCACTTGTCTACATAAAATAAAGATAACCTAGCTAAATTAAAAAAAAAAAAGGCGGGGGAGATCCGACTACGGAATCTGACACATCTCTGACAGTCAACTACAACGAACAAAACGTTTCGGGTTTTGGCGCTTACCGTCAGCATGCCCGCGAGGGCGCTGTTCCAGTAACGAGAGCGTTCGCGTTCCGAAAGCGCGTGTCCCTCGCCGCCCGCCGTCGTCCCCGCCGCCGCGCCTGCCGCCGCCCGCGTCCGCGGAGCCGGAGGAGGCGGAGCTGGCTTGTCCCGGCTCCAGAGCGGAGCGGCAGCCGAGGAGGCGGTGCGGCGAGTCAGGGCGGCCGAGGCTCGGGCGCAGAGGCCTGAGAGGCTGGCAGGAGACGGTGGTAGCGCGGGGAGAGCGGCGCCACGGGCTGGGCGCTCCCGGCGTGAGGCGTGCGCTCCATGCGTGCGGGCCGAGCGCGGCCCCTGCGAGCCTCCGACATGAAGAAAGACGTGCGGATCCTGCTAGTGGGAGAACGTGAGTCCGCGCCCTGCCCGGCCTCGCAGCCCGGGTGCCCCCTCTCAGCCTGCCAGCCCCTCAGCTCATCCCTCCCCAGGGTTCTGCCCTGTCCCCTCAGTGCTCCTCGCAGGCCTCGTCCCCTTTAGTCCCTAACGCCCGACCCTTTCGCGGCGAAGGTTCTCGCCTTCGCCTCCCCGAGTCCTTTCCTGTTGGGCCTCAAGCGTTTCTCGGGCCACCTCCTGTCGGACCCTCTGATCGCCTGTCACTCGCTGCCAGGCAGATGTTGGACGGGCAGACTGAGCACTTGGGACTGCGGGAACCGGCTCGCGGGAACCCTGGGGGAGGAGTGCAGAACTAGGCGACTTGTGGGCAAGGTCAGGTTTCTGGAATTTTTTTTAATTTTTTTTTTTTTTCACTTGCTGCCTTCGCTGCTGCTGTGCATGGGCATTAAGAGAGAGCGTTGGGTTGCTTGTGTAGCTCAGTAGAAGAGCTCCATCACCTACAAGCGTAAAGATGTGGGTTCAGACTCAACACAAAGGGAAAAAAAAAAAAAAAGTTAAAATAACGTTGTTTTTTTTTTTTTAATTAAAATTTTTTTCTTTTGTTTTTACCTTTTGCCATGCTTGTGCCTTGCGTTGGAGTAACTCCTGGTAGTCGCGATATTTTCACGAAAATTTACCGGCAACTTCAGGTTAATACGAGAGAGTACTCAGTGAGCGGTACTTAGCTGGGGAGGAACCTTTAGTTGAGGCATCTGCGACCCTAAAAGTCTTAATTTCGCTCCTTGTTAGCCATCCCGTAGTTATGTGGTATTTTATGAACAAGAGCAGGCCTATAAGACAGCAAAATATATACACGCGTAGCCAAGACTCCCTAGGGATTGTTAGGTTTTACTTTTTACTTTCTGAGTTTTACTTTTTTGCGAGTAAAATAAAAGCAAACAACAGAAACAGCGCTTTTGCTGGCTGACGTGATGACAGTACACCAGGGACTTCCGATCTCACTGCAGGTTACATGACTCAATTATTGAAAAGAGGACTAAAGAGGACTTGAATTGGTTTAAAACTTCCTTAGTTGATGTTTTGCCATTGCAGGTTTTCAGTTCTTGATTCCAAGCCACGTTACATTTGGAGTAGCCTCTATAGGTCACTGTGATACATACCAACGGAGGAAAATGCACATATTAAAATTTTTTTTTTATTTTTTAACTTAGGGTAGGGTGTGCCCTTGGGACCCAGACAGAGGGAATCAGGAGTCCTAGAACTAGAGTTACTGGTGGTTTGAGCCACCCTACTAGGTGCTGAGAACCGACCTTTGGTCCTCTGCTCTTAACCACTCCAGCCCCAGGTCTGCGCATTTTTACTATGGTTATAGTGTTCTTTGAGAAACCTAGTGTGGTGTCTCATGTCTGTAAAACCAGGCATTGGAAGAATTAAGGCAGGAGCGTTGCTGTGAGTTCAGTGCCAACCTGGTCTACATAGAGAGTTCTAAGCCAGTCTGGGCATTCAGAAAGGAGTGGGGGGTGGGCATGACTACTACAACGGACTATTTACCCATGTAGCTGTAGGTTGTTTTTGTTTGTTTTGTTTTGTTTTTTGAGAAATCTTTAGTCAGAATTTGGAAGTAAGCTTAGCTAATCACAGTTTGCTTTTTGGCTTTCAGTTTTGAATTTTAGGTTTTATTTTTAATGATATCCTAATCTGTATTTTGCATCAAGTTCTCTGATAGTAAAGGAAAGCATTATTTAAGGTATGATTGGTGCTGATCGATTTGGAGCAGAATTAGGGGGAGTGAGCCGGTGACCCCTTAATTGTATTTTATAAAAGTCTGGTACTTTTTTTTAAAAATCAGTTTTTCAAAAAGATGGGTACGTGTTTTGGATTTAGTGTTGAATATAGGAATCAATTATATAGCATTAATGTATAAACTATCTGAATAGAAATGCCATATGTAAGTAAGATTTAGTGTCACTGTTCCGACATTTGTATTCAACTTTAATAATATTATTTAGGAATGTGCAGAAGTTTAAAGTTTATTAGAAAAGTATGTCATTTAGTACTAAAAGCAAAGAAGAGAATTGGTGTAACTGTATGTAAGTTTGCTGATTATCACACGGAGAAACTTGACATAAGAGAATGCTTTAGTGTTTGAGAGAAACACTTTTTTTTCCCCCTAAAAGGGTGGTACCAACCGTGCTGATGGCACACATCTGTAATCCATTACTCAGGAGTCTGAAGCAGGAGGATGGAAAATCAAACTTTTCAAAGGGCTAGAGTATATAGTTTAGTGGTAGGGCACTTGCCTGACATGCCTGAGGCCCTAGGTTCAGTCTCCAAGTATAGCACATGCAGCAGAAGGTTGGTACCAAAGCTTCAGGCGGTCTACTATTAAGACAAAGTGTAGCCGGGTGTGGTGGCACATGTCTTGAACCCAAGCACTTGGGAGGCCAGGATTACTGGCTTGTGCCACCCTTCTTAGTTGATGCTGTTCTTGGTATCAAACCCGAGGCCTTGGGAAGCACTCAAGTGAGCTCCTCCACTCTTGTATGCATATATTTTCAAATTTTAATGTTGGAAGTACAGTTATACTCAATTGAAATGTAGGATTTCAGTTATTTTAATGGCTGGTTTTGGTAGGGAAGTCTTTTTAAGCTTTACTTTTTCTTTCTTTTTTTGTTTTTGTTTTTCAAGACAGGGTTTATCTATGTGTAGCCCTGGCTGTCCTAGAACTTGCTTTATAGATCAGGCAGTCCTCAAACTCAGACATCCACCTGCCTCTGCCTAGTGAGTGCTGGGATTAAAGGTGTGTGCTGCCACCACCCAGCCTAAACCGTACTTTTTACATTTATTTTTTTACATTTGTTTATTTGTGTGTAAATCTGAGCACAGTTTATGGGAGTTTGTTCTCTCCTGCCATGTGGGCTCTGGGGATGGAACTTCGGTGGTTAGGCTTTGCCGAAAGTGCCCTTATCTGCTGAGCAGTCTCACAGGCCCGACTGTTTGAGATTTAACGTAAATACTTGTCAGCCTTTAGCCTAGTTGTAGCATTTTAAATCCTAGATTGGGGATACACTTGTCATCCTAGCACTCAGGAGGGAGGAGATATCACAGGTTCAAGACCAGTCTGGCTTATCTAGTGAGTTCTGGGCAAGTCAAGGCTACATAGTGAGATACTAGCTAAACACACACACACACACACACACACACACACGATTTAAATATTTAATGATTAAATAGTAGGTAAATGTGTGTCAGAGTATTTTAATACAGATCTGACACATTTATTCCTGTAGTATTAGAAAAAAGTGGTTATGATTTGAGCTTTTAACATGTTTATTTAAGTACATCTAGTTTTTAGTTGCTTTAAGATGGTTGGGGGTGGAGGAGGCAAAGAGAAAGAAACGTCCATCCTTTGTGGTATTGTGGATTTCAACTCTGTTCTTTTGTGTTGTTCTGTTACTTTGTATTCCTGTCAGTGTCTGTCCCTGAACCAGGCAGTGGCACTTCATTCATTGTCGCTCTGAGATGGTGAATGGTTTCAATATTGTGTTGTCCCATTCCTCCTGCTCTACTGCTGAGGTGAAAAGGGTATTTTCTTGGCCCTTTTATGACCCATTGAGGCTTCATGCTAACTAACTAACTGCTTTCTACTTAGTGAAAAGATGAAGGAATTTAGGCTGCCTGTAAAATCTTAAGGTATTTTGCTTGCAGAGAATAACAAAGTGTTTTAAATGTTATTTATGTTATAGCTTAATTATTGTTTATCAAATACCATTCAGATCAAAAGTGAATTATTATTATCACGAAACATATTCCTAAAAGTCTTTAAAAGTGCACTCACAGCACTTGGGAGGCAGAGGCAGGTGGATCTCCGTGAGTTCAAGGCCAGCCTGGTCTACAGAGTGAGTTCCAGGACAGCTAGGGCTACACAGAGAAACCCTGTCTCAAAAAAACAAAAACAAACAAATAAAAAAATCAGGCCAGCCAAGATAGCTTATGGGTGCAAAGGTGCTGGCTACCGACTCTCAACCTGAGCTCAGTCCCTGGACCCACGTGGTGGAAGGAGAGAGGCAACTCCTGAAAGCTGCCCTCTGACCTTCACACATGCACTGTGGTGAATATATGCACTTGAGAATGCCCAAATGTGTGCACACGCACACACGCACGCACCCCTGCTCTCCAATGTCTTGTTTGCTCTTCTGGTACTAATGGCACTGTGTTGATCAGACTTGGAGAAAGGTATATAAGTGTGGACAACAATTGTCCTCCATGCCATCGCCTACGTATGGTTAGTGAACTCACTCTGTAGACCAGGTTGGGTTTGAGCTCACAGAGATCCACCTGCCTCTGCCTCACAGGTGCTGGGAACCAAAGGTGTGCACCACCACCATCACATTTGGCTAAACCACCATACCTTTAATTGTTCCTTGGGAGCAACACAGTCATCCCCTCCTTCCCTTCCTCCCTCTCTCCTTTTGAGAGAAAGTATCACTTTGTAGCCTAGGTTTGTTTGGAAGGCCATTATATAGGCCAACCTGGCCTCACCCATGGCTATCCTTCTGCTTTAGCCTCCCATTATGGGGAAGGTCCTTGCTGGGATTATTTATCCAATTGCTAAAGGTTAGTAGTTAATAAGTATAACTTCATAGTACCCCTCCTCCCCTCTTTATTCTAATTACACTTGTTTAAGAAGAACCAACACTTTTGTGCGCGTGCGTGCGTGCGTTTGGTTTTTAAAGGCAGGGATTCTCTGTGTAGCCCTAGCTGTCCTGAAACTCACTCTGTAGACCAAGCTGACCTCAGATTCACAGAAATCCATCTGCCTCTGCCTCCCGGGTGCTAGGATGAAAGGTGTGTGCCATCAGTCCAATGAACTGAGACTTCTTAATATAAAAAAGAAACATAAAATGAAAAGAACCATTTCTTTTGCCATTTGAAGAAAAGGGTGTTTGTTAGCAAGAAAACTAGCCAGTATGACTGGAAGGGTGATAATTGGAATGACAGAATGTTATTTCTCCTTCATAAATATTAGGAATTTTCTGTCATTTAGAACTAGACATTCAAAAGAACTGATAAAAAGACAGAAATTTCAAACCCAGATAAACCTAGATAATTTGTTCTATATTATATTTTTTCCAAGGATGGCCTATTTGGAAGCATGTAGTCTCAGACAGGTGGTGTGTTGTAATGAATTGGAGACCTCTGTCTTTAAGAATAATTATGATCTTGCATTTTATAAGTCACTTAACTATTTCTCAGGCAAAATAGACTAGAGAACATCAGATAGTTGGATAACAAAAGACAATTTTTATCTTTCATATTAATATTTATATCAAACTTACATTGCAGTTTATATATTGGTTATAACATTTTATTTGTTATACATTGTTATAGACTTTATTATAAATATATTTTATATAATATTTATACTATAATCTTTATAGTAAATATAAATTCTAACTAGTATAATATTTAAAGAAGAATTGAGGATTTCTTTTCCTCATGGAAATGTTTCTGGAGCAGTTGAAAGAAAAATGTTTTATTTATTTTTGTGACAGGTCTCACTATGTAGCTCTGGTTGACCTGGAATTCCCTATGTAGACCAGGCTGGGCCTGGACTCAAAGAGATCCTCCTGCCTCTGCCTCAAGTACTGGGATTAAAAGTGTGCCATCATGTCTGGCTCTAGATGGAATTTTTATAATGTAGTCGGTTAAATTGCCTCAGATTGTTTTCTAGAAGAGGTAGGATATGAGCAAATAAATAAAATCACACTCTAAGAAGTGGTAATGATACACACGACTTTAACTGAGTTAGCCACACTCCGTCTTGTGTGTCTCTGTCTTCAAGCATCAGTAAAGTTGTTCAATTGTCTTCTTTACTCTTGCTGTGTTAGAGGCCTCCCCTATTGAATATGTCTGTAGTTGGATAGGAGCCTGCTACTGTTCAGGCAGCCAGAACTGCCCTTTGGACTACTGAGCTGAACAGTGAAGAAATCTGACTTTCCTCATAATGCTGTTCTCTCTATTCTGAAACTCACAGGGGGCCAGTGGGTCTGAGGGCAAAGAAGGCAGCCATGACTAGGAAGAAGATGGTTCTAATGAGTTTGCCATTTGATTTCCTTGGTGCTAGGGATGCTGTAGTGAACAGCAAATAGTCTCTGCTCTTTAGAATTTCTAGAAATTTTCTAGAAATGCATAGTAGCTGGTGAAAAATATCCTATTTTTATTGAAGTCTAGGAAGACCTCCGGAGCCCACTGTTGTTATGATGGAGGATTGTCTGGGTCTTATGCAGATGCAGCACTCTTAAGAATATACATTTCTTGAGTGTGTACAGTAGCACATTCCAGTAATCCTAGTACCCAGGAGGCAAGAGGCAGGAGGATTACTGCAAATCTGAGGCAATTCTATATATCGAGTTCCAGGCCAGTCAGAATCCCCAAACCAAACAAAAGAATGCATGTGTCTTCAGAACATCAACAGATTATTTTTTTCTTCCTAGAGGCCAAATTACTGATTTTTCTTTCTTTCATTTGTTTGTTTGTTTATTTATTTTGTTTTTTGTTTGTTTGTTTTGTCTCCCCCAACCCCCAGACATGGTTTCTCTATGTAACAGCTGTGGCTGTCCTGAAGCTCACTCTGTAGACCAGGCTGGCCTCAAACTTAAAGAGATCCACCTGCCTCTGCCTTCTGAATGCTGGGATTAAAGGTGTGTGTCACCACCACCCAGCTTATTTTGATTTTTGAGTCTGTCTCTGTTGGGAGTAAAGGCATTTTTCTTTTTAAATGGCCCTTTCTCCCTTCCCTCCCAGAGTCTTGTACATGTTAAGCCATTGATCTACCACAGACTTATACCACAGCCACTGATGAGTTTCCTGACATGTTGTTGTTTGTTTTTTGGCTCTTTTTGGCTCTTTTGGGGGGCTGCCACTCAGCTCCCAAATAAATCACATGCAGAGGCTTATTGTTACTAATAAATGCCTGGCCTTAGCTTGGCTTCTTTCTTTCCAGCTTTCCTTAACTTATTCCATCTATCTTTTGCCTCTGGACTTTTCCCATTCTCTTACTTCTGTAAATCTTACTCTTACTCCGTGGCTTGCTGTGTAGCTGGGTGACTAGCCCCTGGAGTCTCCTCCTCCTCCTCCTCTTCCTCCTCCTTTTACTAAATCTCTTTTCTTCCTCTCCTCCCAGATTTCTCCTTCTATATAGTCTCTCTGCCTGCCAGCCCCATTTATCCTTTCTCCTGCCTTGCTATTGGCTGTTCAGCTCTTTATTAGCCCATCAGGTGTTTTAGACAGGCACAGTAACACAGCTTCACAGAGTTAAACAAATGCAACATAAGCAAAAGTAACACACCTTAAAATAATATTCTCCAAGAGACTTGAGAAGCAGATTTCTTTCTTTTCTCATGTCCTCTCTGCTCCCCCATCCGCCCTGTTTTTAAAAAGAGGGGTTGAACACAGTGCTTGTCCCTTTTTTATGACAGTTTGGTTTGTCTTATTTAGTTTGTCTTATTTGGTTTGTCTTATTTGGTTTGTCTTATTTCCTGACTATCTCCATGTAGTATGTAAGACTAAATTTATATGTAGACAATCATGCAAATAATTATCAAATGAAATAATAGGGGTCTGCATAAGAGATGAGTCTTGGAAAGCAGAAATTCACATTTGTATGTTCTTCCAGGGTTTCTTGGTTTGAGGAGAACAAGCAGTTCAGGAGACACGCGTGTTTGTGTGGAACTACTTGGATACAAGATTTGTTGTTCTCAGGGTTTTTATTTTGTTTTTTGTTTGTTTGTTTGTTTTTTGAGACAGGTTTTATCTGTGTAACAGCTCTGGCTGTCCTGTAATTCACTTTGTAGCCCAGGCTGGCCTTGAACTCACAGAGATTCACCTGGCTCTACCTCCTGAGTGCTGGGATTGAAGCCATGTACCACCACCAATTGACCTTTTTTTTTTTCTCGTGTTTTTTTTTTTTTGTTTGTTTGTTTGTTTGTTTTTTGTGATTTTTTTTTTTTTGGCATATTGTGCTGAAGTATCAGTTCTTACAAACTGAAAGGCAAGGCCCCCAAGATTGCTCTTACTTTAGATGCTAGGTACAAGTAGGATTTTAGTCAAACAGTTAAAAAGGGGCTTCTCACAACTCCCTCAAGCTTACTCATTCTCTAGAAAATGTTATACTTATGCTCATGTGAATGAGCATCTAGATAGAGAGATGCACAAGGAAGGTTGGAAGGCTCTGGGGTTTTGGTGGAATTAAGGTATATAATCTTGCTGGTAGCCGGGCGGTGGTGGCGCACGCCTTTAATCCCAGCACTCGGGAGGCAGAGCCAGGCGGATCTCTGTGAGTTCGAGGCCAGCCTGGGCTACCAAGTGAGTTCCAGGAAAGGCACAAAGCTCCACGGAGAAACCCTGTCTCGAAAAAACCAAAAAAAAAAAAAAAAAATCTTGCTGGTATGTTCACTAACCTGGAAGTTCTCAGATTTGATGGTTAGAGGTTTTATATGTGGTCTCATTTTGTAGGCACAATTAAACCATTGTCACATAAGATTGGACTAAGCTCCAGTCCCCCTTTTCAAATTTCTAGGTTTTTGGGATGAGGCTGAAGGTCCCAACCCTCTACTCATGAGGTTGGATTTTTCTGGTGACCAACCTTTATTTCTGAAGCTATCTTGCCTGTATCTCCCTATATTTTCTTATAATATGGACTGGTATAGTTATTTATAAGAAAAGGCCTAGCTATTGTTAGGAAATAGCAAGGGATTTTGAAGACCCTTGTCATAGTTTCACACTCTACTTTGTTATATGAAATTCCAACCTTAGTTTTTTGCTAAGAACACATTAGATACAGTGATTTGTGTGTGTGTGTGTGTGTGTGTGTGTGTGTGTATTTTGTTTGTTTTATCAGACGGTTTTTCTGTGTAGTCCTGGTTGTCCTGGAACTCACTTTGTAGATTGGGCTGGCCTTGAACTCAGAAATCTATCTGTCTCTGCCTCCTGAGTGCTGGATTAAAGGCATGCACAACTACTACCACCACCTGGCCAGAGTTTATTTTTTTATTATTTTATTTTTTATCTATGTGTGTGTGTGCAAAAGTATGGTTTTTCTTTTTTTTTGTTGTTTTTTTGTTTTTTTGTTTTTCGAGACAGGGTTTCTCTGTAGCTTTGCGCCTTTCCTGGAACTCACTTTGGAGACCAGGCTGGCCTCGAACTCACAGAGATCCACCTGCCTCTGCCTCCCGAGTGCTGGGATTAAAGGCGTGCGCCACCACCGCCCGGCTTTTTTGGTTTTTCAAGACAAGGTTTCTCTGTGTAGTTTTGGTGCCTTCCCTGGATCTCGTTCTGTAGACCAGGCTGGCCTCAAACTCACAGAGATCTGCCTGCCTCTGCCTCCCGAGTGCTGGGATTAAAGCGTGCGACCCTACCACCCGACTTTTTTTTTTTTTTCATTTTCTATAAAGGATAGTAGTGAATAAAGTCAATAGATTGGAAAATGGTACTATATTTGTAGTTAATTTGCTATCTGTGACATGGTACTTTGTCTACATAGGAGAATAAGGTTGCCTTTAGGAAATACACACTAAGATACAATTATTGGGGCTGGAGAGATGGCTCAGGGGTTCAGAACACTGCCTGCTCTTCCAGAGGTCCTGAGTTCAATTCCCAGCAACCACATGGTGGTTCATAACCATCTATAATGGGATTAGACGCCCTCTTCTGGCCTGCAGGCATACATTCGCGCCCCCCTCCCCCCAAAAAAAGATAAAATTGTTCTCAAATGGTCCTGTGTCTGTCTGTTTCTAGCCATTCATTAGTTGGTAAGCTTATATGATGTAGTAGATACATATACTGCTGGAGTAAGAGTAAGACAGATAAGGGATAATGCACATACAAATATATAAAAATGTTACATGTGATGTGGGGATTTGGGTTAAGGATAGGTATAGACTCAGCATGGTGTTTTATGCCTGTAGTTTCAGCACTTGAAAGGCTGAGGCAGGCAGAATGCTGTGAGTTTGAAATCAGTCTAGTTTATACTCTGAGTTTCTAGACTATAGAGTGAGGCCTGGTCTCAAAGGGGGGAAAACAGCAAGCCTGTGAGATGGCTCAGTGAGTAAAGGTGCCTGCCACCAGCCCTGAAGAGTGGGAGTTCCTCTAATTAATCGCCAGTGAACGAGAGACTGTTTGAACTGAACTGTATTACTTGCTTGTGAGGGCTGCATGCTGACTCTTGACTACCATTCCCTCTCTGTATTCTTAGCAGTCTTTAAAAGCATGGCAGAAGAGGGCACTGGCTTGACCATCAGGAGACAAGCTGCTCTCTTAGGGCCACAGATCGTCTTTTAGTGAGATCTTTAAGTCACACATTTACTGTCTGAAAACTGTGGAGAGCTGTATAAGTTAGTATTGTTAGATTCTAGGAATTTTGTAATGTTGGCTCTGTTCAAAACAGAAATAACTTGGCTGGGCGGCGGTGGTGCACGCCTTTAAAATCCCAGCAGTCAAGAGGCAGAGGCAGAGGCAGAGGCAGAGGCAGAGGCACTCTGATCTCTGTGAGTTCGAGGCTAGCCTGGTCTACAGAGAGAGATCCAGGGCAGGCACCAAAACTACACAGAGAAACCCTGTCTCAAAAAACCAACCAAAAAACAAAACAAAAAACCAAAAAAACAAAACAAAACAAAAAACAGAAATAACTTGTTGTGAGCCACATGTCAAAAAGCCTTTTTTGACATAAGGAAATCAAAAAGTCTATGGAGGGGCTAGAGAGATGACTCAGTAGTTAGGAATGCTTGCTGTTATTCCAGAGGACACAGAGTTATTTCCCAGCACCCACAGGGGGCAGGTCACAACTAGGAGAAACTATACTATCTTCTGGACTCTGGGAGTAGCCACACACATGTACATATAACATATGCCTGCACACATATAGACATGTACACATAAAATAATAAAAGCATTCTTAAAATAGTCTATAGAAACTAGCTAGAAGCTACCTGTGAGACCATATAGTTTGTCTCTCAACTTGCATAAACTCTCCATGTTGTTTGGACCAGTGCACTCATCTGTGTGTTCTAGCCATTCATCATTTTCCAGGATCAGACTTGTTCAGTTCACTCTTTCTTTTATAGTCATTTAGGAAGTGACTGAGGTTGTTCTTTTTTTTTTTTTTTTTTTAATTTTTTTTTTTTTAGTGATGAGGTTGTTCTTAATTCTTAGAAATTACCATCTTTCATATTTGGACTTGTTTTTGAAATTGTACTTTGCCACTGTGGCAGAGACTAACAGGCAGGTATCTGTTTTCCTCTAGTAGCTTGGACAGACTTGGTTGGTAAGCACTTAGATTTGACTGTAGTAATTATATGATCAGAAAAGTTACTGGAGTAGAGAAGTCAGATTTTAGAATAAAGATTGAGATTTTTAACTTTCCTTTATTAAAAAGATCAGTGGGACAGAAAATACTTGTTTTTTTTTTTTTTAACCTTGTTACCAACCCTTAAAATACAGAACAAACAAGGAAGTACACATGTAGGAATATAGACACTCTGATATCCTTCTGTTGGTGAGGATGTAAATTGATGTATTCTCTTGTGAACATAATGAACAATGTCAGTTAAATACAAAATAGCCCATGTGCTAACTTGAATTGCACTTCAAGGAATTTATGTTGTAGAGTATGAATTACAACATTATTCATAAAGGTGAAATTTAGAAATGATCTTATTGTTCATTTTTGGTAACGTTAAGCAGTTCATGTTATGGGATTGGTTCTTACACAACTCTCAGGAGGTAATGCAGGAAGGTTTTTGTTACTGTGTTCTTTTCTGTTCTTTCCTCAAACTTGACATCCTATTTCCTTAGCTTCCCCAAGTAGCTGGAATTACAGGCAAGCGCTGAGACACCTAAGCTGCAGGAGGCTTTTGTGATACCGTGAAATGGGCTTATGATTGCCTTTTCCCCAAACAGCTAACTCTCTATGTGGTTACTGGATTTGAGTTCCTGTAGAACCAAAATAGTTTATTAAAGTAATGATTTTTTTTTCTTTTAACAGCTAGAGTTGGGAAGACATCACTGATTATGTCTCTGGTCAGTGAAGAATTTCCAGAAGAGGTAAACATTTAATGTCTTATTTTGTGTGTGTGTGTGTGTGTGTGTGTGTGTGTGTGTGTGTGTTTTAATTAATAAAAAAATAAAGTGTTAAGTCAGTGCCACTTTCACGTGTTTCTTCAATAGTCAGGACTTTTCTGTTTTGTTTTGTTTTTTATTTTATGTGAATTGGTGTGAAGGTGTCAGATCCCCTGGGGCAGGAGTTACAGACAGTTGTGAGCTGCCATATGGGTGCTAGGAATTGAACCCAGGTCCCCTGGAAAAGCAGCCAGTGCTCTTAACCACTGAGCCATCTCTCCAGCCTCCAATAGTCAGTACTTTTAAAAAGCTCATGTTAGTTTATAGAGGACATCACCTTAAGAAAGAGCCTAAGTTCTCATTTTGTGCCTTTGACTTTGTCATTAAAATTTTTTGTTTTTTACATTGTGTGTGTGTGTGTGTGTGTGTGTGTGTGTGTGCGCGTGCGCGCGCGTGTGCACGCGCGTGCGCGCTTGCTATCAGAGGGCAACTATTGTGAGTCAGTTCTCTCCTTTCATGGGAGTGCTGAGGATCGACTTCAGATCGTCAGTCTCGTTGGCAGGTCACTGAGCTGTCTTACCAGCAATGGCTTTGTCGTTTATGTCATCTCTTCTTCGTCTTAGTTGTTTCATTTTTTTTTTTTTTTTTCCTTTTTTCAGAGCTGAGGACTGAACCCAGGGCCTTGCGCTTACTAGGCAAGCGCTCTTCCACTGAGCTAAATCCCCAACCCAGTTGTTTCATTTTTGAAATGGTGGCAAAAAGGGTCACCTGTGTATCCTGTTCTTAGAATTAAAATGTTTTCCAGAACCCCAAAGGTGAAAGAGATGCTGAGTTTTGTATGAATTGAAACTAGATTTAGGGTCTGGGTACCACTTGCCTTCTGCCTGGTGCTGTCAATCTGTGAGATGTTTTTGTCAGAACTACTAGAATTCTGACATAACTAATATTATCTGCTTGCTTCATTTTACAAATTAGAAATGAGTTTATTCTATTTTGCCTACAGATCCAAAGACTTGTGTATGACAGTAAATTAATAATAGTGAAGTGCCACCAGAAACAAGGTGGTATTATTACTAATAATATATATGTATGTATAATATATCTATTATTGGTATTTTGAGACAGGGTCTCATGTAACTCAGGCCAGCCTCAAACTTATGTAGCTCAGAATGACCTTGAACTCCTGATCTTCCTACCTCCACTTGCCTGGTACTGTGATTACGTATGTACTACCATACTGGGATATACTTATTTACATTTTGGAAATCCCAGTGTGAGAAGATGCTGTAAAGTTAGGATATTGTTAGAGAAAACAGCATCTATGCAACAGCATAACAAAATTTTGGATTTTGTTGTTATTAGTTTATTTTGTTTATTTTTTTGAGGCACAGTCTATATAGTACAGGTTGGTCTTAAACTTACTATGTAGGCACAGCTGATCTTGAACTTTTCTCTGATCCTTCCACATCTCCCTCCCAAATACTGAGATTACAGGTCTGGCTTATCTTTTGTTTCTCTGAAGTCTTACTAATGTCAGAGTTTGAGGCTAGAGAGATAGCTCACTATTTAAGAGCACTTGCTGTTCTTCCAAAGGACCTGCATTCAATTCCTAGCACCCATGTTAGGTGACTTGTAGCTGTAACTTTAGCTCCTGGGCATCCACACTCTTTGTGGCACTCCACCCCCCTCCCCATACACAGGTGGCATGTAAGTGCACACACACGGAAAAATAAAATTAATATTAGAGTTTGCATTTACCTTTCTTTACTCTTATTTAGAAAGAAATAACCTTATAGGTTTATTGCTGAGCTAGGAATTTGGTGTGTCATATGGCAGTGTCTTTGTTTTTCTGGATTCTTGTGGTGGCTGGGATGGAATCCAGGGTCTTGTGCATACCAAGCAAGAGCTTTACTGCTGAACTATACCTCTCATTGATAGCATTTTCAATATTTATAATTATGGTTTTTTTTTTTTTTTTTTTTTTCAAGACAGGGTTTCTCTGTGTAGCTTTGCCCCTGTCCTGGAACTCACTCTGTAGCCCAGGCTGGCCTCGAACTCACAGAGATCCGCCTGGCTCTGCCTCCTGAGTGCTGGGATTAAAGGCATGCACCACCACCACCACCACCACCACCACCACCGCCGCCGCCGCCCGGCAACATTTATAATTCTATGACTGCTATTTTCTTTGTTCCTTTTAGCACTGAAGAATCAAATAGTAATTCCTTAATTTGAAAAATGGAGTGTGTTGTGGAATCATTAACATTAATTTATAATTATTTAGGTTATACTATATAAAGTTCTCTGCAAAAGTTTAATAACTAAGGAGCTAACAAGATGGCTGAGTGGGAAAGGCACCTACTGCCAAGACTAACAAGCTGATTTTAGTTCCCAGGGCCCACATGGTGGAAATACCAAGCCAACTCCACACTGAACTCCATGTGTGTGCTGTGATACCCATGCACACACATAAGTAAACAAAATTTAAAGACTCCAGTCCAGCTAGGACTGCACAGTAAGACTCTGTCTCAAGAAAGCAATTTGAAATATTTAACTGAAGTTAAAGTTGTTTAAGGGTATTCCTCTTGAGTGTGGATATGGGTTTTTTTCCCCCATAATTAAAAATCAAGCAGTTGGGGCTGGAGAGAAGTCTCAGCAGTTAAGAGCACTGGCTACTCTTCCACAGGAACTGGGTTTGACTCTCAGCACCCAGAGGGTGCCTTACAACTGTCTGTAACTCTAGTTCCAGGGGATCCTCCCAAGGATACCATGCATGCATGTGGTTCACAGATACACATGCAAGCAACCTATACACATAAAAAATTAATTATTTAAAAAGAAAGGAATGGGCCACCATACTTCACAGTTTGGTTAAAAATGTGCATCTTTTTTGAAGCGTGGAATTATTAACTACAGGGCTAATGGAGCCAACCAGTTATCTAGCCTAGACAAAATTAATATTTATTGGTTACCTTGAAGGTTGTCATCTTGTTTTGTGTTTTTGTGGGTTTTGCAAGGCTGAGGATTAAACCCAAGGCTGCATGTGCTAGACAAGTTCTCCACCACTGAGTTACACTCATCAAGACTGCTTTGGATTAACATAGCCCCTTATTTGTAAAGTGTTTTAAATTCTCAACAAAATAGAATGAGAACCGTATGTTTTTTTTTAAATCTAATATTTGATACCAAATTAAGTATTGTTTTAAGTTTGTGAAAAACTTGAGAAATCCTTATTATGGCCTTTGACTACAAAGGTAGAATTTCTTTCCCCTTTAACCTAGGACTGGACATTTGCTAGGCAAACACTCTACCATTGGGCTATATCTCTGCTGGAAAAAAAAAAAATCTCATTTTTTTTCTTTGCTTTTGATTTTATTGTTAAAATTTTTATTACATTTCATTTGTTTTCTCTCTCTCTGCACACGTACCATGGTACACATTTGGAGGCAAGGGAATACCTTGTGGTTGTCGGTTCTCTTTCCTCCATGAGGGTGTGGGATCAAAAGTGATCACTCAGGTGGTCAGACTCAGCAGCAAGCATCCTTACCAATGACCCATCTTGCTGGTCCTTAAAAAATGTTTTTATGGGGCTAGCGAGATGGCTCAGTGGTTAAGAGCACTAGCTGTTCTTCCAAAGGTCCTGAGTTCAATTCCTAGCAACCACATGGTGGCTCACAACCATCTGTAATAAGATTTGGTGCCCTCTTCTGGCCTGCATGCATACATGCAGACAGAACACTGTATACATAATAAATAAATAAATCTTTTAAAAAAAATGTTTTTTATGGGGCTGGAGAGATGGCTCAGCGATTAATCCCAGCACTCACATGGTGCTCACAACTGTCTGTAACTGCAGTTCTAGGGGACCCGACACCTTCACACAGACATACGTGCAGGTAAAACACCAATGTAAATACAAATAAATAGATTTTTAAAAAATGTTTTTGTTTTTGTTTTCAAGACAGGGTTTTGGTAGTTTTGGTGCCTGTCCTGGATCTTGCTCTGTAGACCAGGCTGGCCACTGCCTCTGCCTCCTGAGTGCTGGGATTAAAGGTGTGTGCCACTACCGCCTAGCAAAAAATATTTTTATTGTAGTTTTATATGATAAAGCACCCTAATGAGAGCATTTTAAAATGCAGTGAATACCTACAAGAATAGTTTTTGAAGAAGGGCCTGATATAGAAATCTACATGGTCTGTTAGTAAGTTTGATGGATAATTTCTCCACATTTTTTTTTTTTATATTTGTTTTCAAATAAAGGTTCCTCCTCGGGCAGAAGAAATCACCATTCCAGCTGATGTCACCCCTGAGAGAGTTCCAACACACATTGTTGATTACTCAGGTAATCGGTGGTCTCTTGTGGGTGAGACTCTGGAGTTAATTTTTTAAAAACCCTGCAAACAGAACCTCACTAAGCTCTTAAAAATGTTCAGAAGTTCAGCATTTATGATCACATACTACTCTCCCCTCCACCCTACCCCTAGACAGGGTTTCTCTGTGTAGCCCTGGCTCTCCTGGAACTCACTTTGTAGACCAGCTGGCCTCAAACTCAGAAATCTACCTGCTTCTGCTTCCTGAATGCTGTGATTAAAGGTGTGCACCACCACTTCCTGACTAGGTCATATACCACTCTTGCGGAGGACCTGCGTCCAATCCCCAGCACCTACGTCAGATGGCATACAACCTCTTGTAACTCCAGGGTTATCAATGCCTCTGGCCACCACAGACACATGTGGCGTGTACACCCATACACTTGCAATCACACAAATGTGAATATGCATGGACACATGCATGTATACTATGCACACATAGATATTTAGAAGAGTGAGAAGATTCTGAATTTTAAAATTCGTTTAGAGGCTGAGGATATAATTAATTTACATAATGTTTTCCTAGCCCTGATTTTGATCTCTAGAATAACACACAAACATGTATATAATGATTTGTTGACCTCTTTATGTGTTCTTAAATTTCTCAATCTTTGTTACAAATTTAAATATGATTAAAATTAAAAAAATGAATTAAAATGGTCACTTTGGGAGCTGAGGAGATTGCTCCGTAAGTAAAGGCCTTGCTGAGCAAACATAAGGACCTGAGTTCAGGTACCCGTACCTGCATAAAGGCTGGGCACTGTGGAACGGCAGCACTGGGAAGAGGCAGAGCCAGGCACACCTCAGAGCTCACTGGCCAGCCAGTCAAGCCAGTTTGTGAGCTGCAGGTTTATGAAACAGACGAGTCTGGAAAAACGCAGTGAGAGAGGTAAAGGAAGGACACCTGGCATCAATGTCTAGCTTCCACATGCATGTACATACACAGACATGTACATAAAGTTCATCTTATTGTCTCTGATAATTGTAAAACTATACATATTCCGAGTTTATTTACGTATTCAGTATGTATGTGGACATCAGTGTGCTACAATATGTGTGGGGGTCAGAGGATACCTTGTTGGATTTGATTCTCTCCTTCCACCATGTTGGGTTCCAGGGGTCGAACTCAGGTCATCAAGCCTGGCAGCACGAGCCCTTACCTGCTGAGCCATCTTACCAGCCAGAAGGGGACCTCTTCTGTCTTCGTTGTCAGGCTACAGGGTGGCCCTGCGCCGTTGTTGTTATTGCTCCGCCCACTATGTTGACAGTGTCCAGACTCTTGTCCAGTCTGGGCTTCTGGCTCTGAAGTACTCAGTCGTCTTTCTCGAGTTGCTGATCTCTTTTGCCTGACCCTTTTTCTTTTCTTTTTTTGTCTTTTCTATTTTATTTTAATAGTTTATTTAACTTTATTTTATGTGCATTGGTGTGAAGGTGTCAGATCTCCTGGAATGAAGTTACAGACAGTTGTGAGCTGCCATGTGGGTGCTGGGAACTGAACCGGGGTCCTCTGGAAGAGCAGTCAGTGCTCCTAAGCCCTGAGCCACCTCTCCAGCTCTCTTGCTTTTTCAAGACAGGGTTTCTGTGTGTAACCCTGGCTGTCCTAGAACTCTCTCTGTAGAACAGGCTGGCCTCGAACTCACAGAGATCGGCTTGCCTCTGCCTCCTGAGTGCTGGGATTAAAGGCATGTGCCACCACTGCCCAGCTGTCTGATCCTTTTTCAACTCTGGATTAGATACTGGCCTAGATCTTTGACACAGCGCCTCTGCCCTTATGTGCTGGAATTGCCCTCTTGAATATTTCTTCCTTGCTAACCAGCTTTCTTATCTTGGTTCAGCTTTTTCTTCCTCTGGATCACTCTTATTTTGGTGCCTTGTCTGGTTCTCTATTTTATCATTTTGAAGATTTATTGATTGTTATGAGTATGTACCTGTGCCTGTAGGTATGTAAATGTATCATGTTTATGCTTAGTGCCCATGGAGGCCAGAGGAGGGTGTAGGTTTCCCTGAATCTGGAGTTATAGATAAGTGTGAGCAGCTGTGTAGGTGCTGAAAACCAAGCATGGTCCTCTGAAAGAGCAACAAGTGCTCTTAACTGCAGAACCATCCGTGTCAATTTTCTTAGGTGGACGTTGTCATCTTTTTTTTTTTTTTTTGCTTGACTGTTATGAAAGTTTTTAAAATACAAAATACTGACTTTGTCATTTGTAGAAGCAGAACAGAGTGATGAACAACTTCATCAGGAAATATCACAGGTATGTGTAAAAAAGTCATTGTGTGTGTATACACGTGTACATGAACAGTGATAATCCTGTGAGTCTATCTTTTTAGTTCTCTTACCAAGAATATGCTTCTTGGCCGGGCGGTAGTGGTGCACGCCTGTAATCCCAGCACTCGGGAGGCAGAGGCAGGTGGATCTCTGTGAGTTCGAGGCCAGCCTGGTCTACAGAGGTAGTCCAGGACAGGCTCCAAAGCTACAGAGAAACCCTGTTGCCACGGACTGGCCCATCAGGGGTATCATGACTATAGGAGAACCAGGGCTTGGGTAGTCAGGAAGGCAAAGATTCGGTGAATGACAGACAGACAACACACTCAGAAGTGGTTTGAATCTGCTGCAATTTTACTTCTGTAAATCAGTAGTTTATATACAGAAAAGAAAACTATCAAGTCATACAAGGAACAACAAGAGCTTGGCAATAATTCAATTACATCATCTTTAAAAAACAGCAAGCACACAATTATTAATCGGCACTAGACATATCCCTTCACCCACAAGAACTTTATAACCCAAAGAGCAGTCTGTGTTTTTTAAACTTAGTACAGTCCCTAGACTTGTTAGACTTTTTGTGGTTGTAGCTGTGTCCCTTATCTTATCCCAGCAGTTTTCTAGTTTATAATACATTTTTACTTTTTTGGTTCCCATGGCCCATTTAGCCAATTTGGATGCTGCAGACCCTCTCTAAGTCTTTTTTTTTAGTTCTTTTACCACGTATCTCTTTTAATATAAAACCTTTTTACCTGTTGGAATATGGACTCTTGTACTTTTACGCCTGTAAGGGGAAGGGGTCCTGTTGTAGTCTTGAAGTTTCCCATGCTGAACTTCCTCAACAGAGGGGCCCATCATCTGCCTCCTATGAGATAACGTTTTCTACCATAAATCACTTTAGTTGGGATTCTTAAAAGATTCCTAGTGGGTGAGTGTTCATTCCCTAGAAGTGCCTGAATCTTTATACTTTCTTTATCTAGTGGCTTGGGGTCTTTAAGAAATAGCTCATTCTGCTATATCTGATTAAGATCCATGTCCAGCTTCCCCTTTCCTCCATAGTTCACAACCCAAGCATTCATTAATTTTGGCTGTGTTTCATAGATTAATTAGAACATTATCAGAAAAGCAGTTATACAGAACCCATAACCCAGGGAGCTCGTGATCTATGAAGTACATCTTCTCTGAGAAGGAAGCATAATGCGGGCACTCTGCCAGGGACCTCCAGGGAGCTTAGTCCTGTGGGACACGTATCTCCCGTCTGCTATTATTGACATAATTGTTCATGTCACATGGACGACACTGGAGTTGGTGTGGCACCCTGTCTTGAAAAACCAAAAAAAAAAAATGCTTCTTCTGAGGGTCAGTTGGGGATTGAGACAGTTTCTTGTAGCACAGACTGGCATTGAATTCTCAGTGTAGTTGGGGCCTGTCTTGATCCCCCTGCCTCTTCTTCTTGAGTGCTGTATAGGTGTGTGCTACCATGCTCAAGTTTACCAGGAATTTCTCAACTCTTTCTTACTGTCATTGGTATTTGAGTCTATATTTTTTGCTCTAGTTCTTTGGGGATGCTTTCCTCTTACAGGCAGGTTTTTCTTCTTCAAAAAATTTCCCCCTTTGGCTGAAAAATTTTAGGTAGTTGATAATTAAATCCTGTTGTGTGTAATTTATTTCAAAATGCCACTAATTTGTTAATTTTTCTTCTAGGCTAATGTCATCTGCATAGTTTATGCTGTTAACAACAAACATTCTATTGATAAGGTATATTTAAATTTTCTCTATATTCTCTATATTTAAATTAAATATGATACTATTTATTTACTTTTTTGAGGCAGGTTCTTTTGTTTCTGGTTTTTTTTTTTTGTTGTTGTTTTTTTTTTTTTTTTTTGGGTTTTTTCGAGACAGGGTTTCTCTGTGTAGCTTTGTGCCTTTCCTGGAACTCACTTGGTAGCCCAGGCTGGCCTCGAACTCACAGAGATCTGCCTGGCTCTGCCTCCCGAGTGCTGGGATTAAAGACGTGCGCCACCACAGCCTGGCCTTTTTCTGTTTGTTTTTTTTTTTTTTTTAAGATTTATTTATTTATTATGTATACAGCATGTATCCCTGCAGGCCAGAAGAGGGCACCAGATCTCGTTACAAATGGTTGTGAGCCACCATGTGGTTGCTGGGAATTGAACTCAGGACCTCTGGAAGAGCAGTCAGTGCTCTTAACCTCTGAGCCATCTCTCCAGCCCCTTTTTCTGTTTTTTGAGACAGGGTTTCTTTGTGTAGCCTTGACTGTCTTGAAACTCGCTCTGTAGACCAGGCTAGCCTGGAACTCACAGAGATCCACCTGCCTCTGCCTCTAGAGTGCTGAGATCAAAGGCATGTGCTACCACCACTCATGGAGGCAGGTTCTTATTATATAGCTTAGGTCTGGAATTGTTAGATAGCTTAGGGTGGCAATGAACTTGCAGTCTTCTTGCCTTGAGTTTTTTTCTTTTTCTTTTGTTTTTTTGAGACAGGATCTCTCTCTATATGTAGCCCTGGCTATCCTGGAACTCTGAAGACCAGGCAAGCCTCTAACTCACAGAGATCCGACTGCCTCTGTCTTCCAAGTGCTGGGATTAAAGGCATGCTCCACCGCTGCTCCAGCTTTGTTTTTGTTTTTAAGGTAGTGTCTTGCTCTGTAGCCTAAGCTGGCATGGAATTCATGATCTTCCTGCCTTAGTCTGGGATTCCAAATATGTGCCACCATGCCTAGTTTTAATGGGACAAATCTGATCAAAGCTGACCCTCCAGTGAGATTTTTAAGGACTCTTAACAAAATAGAGGAGAGATGGCTCAGAGGGTAAGGTGGCGCAGAGGCTGCTTTTCTGTAACTCCATTTCAGTTGTAGGGGCCTCTGTGCACCAGGCATGCACACGCAGACAGAACACTCATAAGCATAAAGTATTTTTTTTTAAGTATGCTTTTTATTTTTTGTCCTGCCACTTTTTTTTTTTTTTTTTTTTTTTTTAAGACAGAATCTCACTATGTAGCTCTGGCTGGTCTAGAACTCCATATGTAGACCAGATTGGCCTTGAACTCAGAAATTTCCCTGCCTCTGCCTTCTAAGTGACAGAAGTAAAGGTGTACAGCTTTTCAAAGATCTGCATCATGGCTTAACTCCTACTTATTTTCATTTTAGGTAACAAGCCGATGGATTCCGCTCATAAATGAAAGAACAGACAAAGACAGCAGGTATTTTTTTCTTTCAGACTATTTTTTCTTTGAAAATTCCAAATGTAGTGGAAAGATGTAAGAAATACTAACAAACATGTCTGTAAAGCCTTTACTTAGATCCACTGGTTATTAACATGTTCCACATTTGGTTTTTCTTTCAAATATTTATTTATTTGTGTGTATCTGTTTGAGTTTGTGTGTGTGTGTATGTATGTATGTATGTATGTATGCTTGCGTGTGCATGCATGTACATATAGGTATCAGAGTTCAGAGTACAGTGTGCAGGATTAAGGGCTGAAGTGGTTAAGGGCACTTGTTGTTTCAAAGGACCTGGGTTGGATTCCCAGTGCCCCATATAGAGGCTCACCATCTCCTCAGGCACCAGGCACAAGTGTGGTACACAGGTATACATGCAGGCAAAACACTCACACATAAACTAATAAAAAAATAAATCTGGGTGGACGGTGGTGGCACACGCCTTTAATCCCAGCACTCAGGAGGCAGAGGCAGGTGGATCTTTTGAGTTCGAGGCCAGCCTGGTCTACAAATCAGTTCCAGGACAGCCAGAGCTACAGAGAAACCCTGTCTTGGGAGAAAGAAAAAGACAGATTTGGTTGTCCCCTTTTATTGTGTTGATTCCAGAATGGAATTCAAGGTTGGCAGTAAGTGCCTTTACCTGCTGAGCCATGTCCCTGGCCCTCTACATTGGTTTTTATCAGTTTCTCTCTGTTCACCTACCTTCATACACCACCACATACCTTTGTGGGGGCAGGAATGATTAGAAAAAGTAAATAGATTTGAAAGCAAAGCAGAAAACAGCTCTGACATTGTAAAGATTCGTAATTATTGACAGATTGAATATTTTAGTAAGCCTGCATTTCTGATCACAAACTGCTGCTTGAGTCTGTTTGGGAGTCTTCCTTTGCCTGTATTGTATGCCCTCTCTTGAATTGCTTCATTCCAGAATGGAATTCAAGTTTGGTTTTTCGAGACAGGGTTTCTCTGTGTAGCTTTGCACCTTTCCTGGGACTCACTTGGTAGCCCAGGCTGGCCTCGAACTCACAGAGATCCACTTGTCTCTGCCTCCCAGTACTGGGATTAAAGGCGTGCGCCACCACCGCCCGGCTGAATTGCTTCTTTAATGAAGTGTGGAATTGTTGATTGCTCATAATGTGAACAGTTGTTTGTAGCACGAATCCTAATTGGTCTTATTAATAAAAACCCGGAGTCAGATATCATGGTGAAAGCTGAAAGATCAGAGAAGGAGAGCAGCCAGCCAATAGTTCTTACCTCTATGAAATGCTCAGCCGAAAAGGAGAACTCAGCTCCTGTCTCCTCTTGACTTATATTCCTCTCTCTGCCCAGCCATATCTCTTCCTTTCTCCACCTCCCTAGTGCTGGGATTAAAGTCATGAGATCTCAAGTACTGGGATCCAAGGTGTGTGTCTAAATAGAATGGTAGTTCTTTGCATAACGGTTTTCAATTTTAAGTCAAAAGAAAACATTTTCCTTCCAATATTTAATTGATCAAACGTTATTTTTATTATTCTTTCTTTCTCTCTTTCTTTTCTTCCTTTTATTTTTTTTTTTAAACACAGAGTCTCACTAGATAGAATATAGGCTGGCTTAAATTCTTAAATTCACAGAGTTCCATCTTCCTCTACCTCCCAAGTGCTGGGGTTAAAGTGTATGCCTCTGGTGTGTTCATGCCCGGCTTTCAATTTTTTTTTTTTTTCCCTTTGAGACAGGTTTTCCCCCATGTAGACCAGGCTGACCTCAAGCTCACAGAGATCTGACTGCCTCCTGAGTGCTGGTGTTAAATGTTTGTGCCACCACTCCTGGCCTACCGTTTTAATCTTTTTTTAAAAAATGATTGATTTACTTGTTTTTATTTACGTGTATGTGTGAAGTTTGTTGCACTGTGTGCGTGCTGCAGAGGCTATAAGAGGTATCAGATCCTCTGTAACTGGAGTTGTAATTGTTGGTGAGCTACCATGTGAGTTCTGGGAACAAAATTTAGGTTCTTTGGAAGAGCAGCAGGTGCTCTTAACCACTGAGCCATCTCTCCAGCCCCCATTTTAATCTTTTTGAATGTTAGGAAAATCAGGTTTTAAATATTCATGGTATACATATGGTCCTTTGCTCAGTTTTTCAGAAAAAGAAAATTCTTTTTCCGGCATTTTTGTTCTTTCATGCTCAGGAAATCTGATGCCCTGTCTTATTTATGAAAAGGAAACTGTGACTTAGGGGCCTTCAGCTCTGTGATAACTCCTCTTCATTGTTTCTTAAACTTTGTGGTGAGTTACTGACAAAGTTAAAAGAAGAAAATGACTCTCTCTCAGCTGTCTAGTGCTATTAGCCACTTGTCATTTGTGGCAATTTAAGTTAATTAAAGTGAAGTAAAACTAAAGTCTCAGTTCCTCTGATATACTCTCGGACATTGCAGAAGCTCAGTAGCTATCTGTGGCTAGTGGTTATGGTAATAGTGCAACCAAAGACCACCATCATTCCAGAAGGTGTTGACACATCCTTTTTTAAATTTTTTAATTCTTTTTTTTTACATTTTATATGCATTAGTGTTTTGCCATGGGTTTTGTGTCCCTGGAACTGAAGTTACAGTTGTGAACTGCCATGTGGGTGTTGGGAACTGAACCCAGCTCCTCTGGAAGAGCAATCAGTGCTCTTAACCTCTGAGCCATCTCCCCAGCCCCTGGCACATGCCTTTAATCCCAGCAAGGGATTCTGTGAGTTTGAGGCCAGCCTGTTCCATAAAGTGAGTTCTAGGACAGCCAGGAATATTTGGAAAGACCCTGTCTCAAAAAACAAACAAAGAAGACCATCATCATAGTATGTTGTATTAGACAGTGATGCCTTAATTGCCATGACACCCACATGCTCTTGGCCCTTTCTCCTTCTTGGAGCTATTTCTAGGAGGACCTCTCTGGAGAAGAGAACATATTTGGCCAGTATCTATGAAGAACCAATTTATGTCATGGAATTTAGAAACTTTGGCTTTATTGTCACTAAAATACTGTGGCTACTTTGTGGGCCTTGTTTTATTTTTAATTTCATTTCCTTTTAGAGTCATAGAATCTCACTATATTTCCCAGGCTATTCTCAAACTTGTAATCTTCCTGCTTCCACCTACAGGTAGTCAGGATGAAAGGTATACACCACTGTCCTCTGCTGGTGGCCTGTATGGTGCCATATGCAAATGTCTTTGGGCGCTTGAAGCCGTAGTGTGTGTAGTGCCGTCATGGGTGAGCTTGTCCTTGACGTTCTTGTTTTCTTTCTTGAAGCACATGAGGACACTTGC
This sequence comes from Peromyscus attwateri, assembly GCA_902168425.1. Lineage (NCBI taxonomy): Eukaryota > Metazoa > Chordata > Mammalia > Rodentia > Cricetidae > Peromyscus > Peromyscus attwateri. Next base: position 27,088 of record CABHPP010147092.1, read on the forward strand.
TTTCCTGAGTATTGATTTTTCCCAAATTGCAGTACTTTTTGACTTTATTATTTGTTTTGAGATAGGTTCTCACTGAGTAGTGTAGACTGATCTTAAACTCAAAATCCTCCTGCCTCAGCCTCCCAGTTGCTGGCATTATATGTGTGCACTGCCATGCCTATATGAACCTTATATTTTCCAGTAATTTTTCCTAAGCCTCATGTCTGCAGTTTGTTTTTGGTGCATGCCTGTTCTTCCTTAGGACTCTTTTTAGATCAGTGTCTCTTAGTTTTAAATCAGTGTCACTGTCATCTGAGAGACTTTAAAAAAAACTACAGAAACTTCCCTTTTAGCCTGGGATTTTAGAACTGACAAACTTGGAATTGGGTTAAAACATGCATTTTTTTTTTTTTTTTACATTCTAAAAATTATTCTGATGCACACCTTTTATTATAAACTACTGTGTTTCTTAATTCTTCCTAATTTTGTTAGCCGTCTATACTTGGCCATCATAAGCAATAAAAATCACACTGAAGGTAAGGGCTGTTTAACTGAGTGCTGCAGGTGTTTTTATTGGGAGTCTGGAGTCTAGTAAAATGATTTGTTTTGCCTCCAGGCTGCCGTTTCAAACTCAAAAGTAACAGTCTCCACTACTCTGATGTCTTTGATAACCCATTTTGATTGCCCACAGGCCTCTCAGATTTCATTTACCCAAAACAAGATCTTTAAGTTCTCTGTATGCTTTCTGCCTGGAAATGTTTTACTCACATGTCTGTTTACCCTGTGTGTGCCTGGTGCTCCCAGAGGTCAGAAAAGGGTGTCAGATCCTCTAGAACTGGAGTTACGGACGGTTGTGAGCTGCCATCTGGGTGCTGGGAAATGAACTGGATTCTTTCCAAGAACAATGAGTGCTTTTAACCACCGAGCCATCATTGTAGCCCTCAAGACACCATACTTTTATTTTTATTTTTATTTTTTAATTTTATTTTATTGCTGTTTTGCCTGTGTGAGGGTTTTGGATTTTGAAGTTATAGTTAGTTGTGAGCTACCATGTGGGTGCTGAGAACTGAACCGGGGTCCCCTGGAACATCAGTCAGTGCTCTTTACCACTGAGCCATCTCTCCAGCCCTGCCACCATACTTTTAAAAAGCTTTTTCTGGGCCGATGAGATGGTTCTGTTGCTAAAGGCAACAACCCTGATGACATGATGACCCCTAGAATACACACACACACACACACACACACACACACACACACAGACTAGATAAATAAATTAAATTAAAATAAATAAATGAAAGCTTTGTCCAGACTTAGAGATGGCACAGTTGCTCTTGCTGTTAAGCATGACAACCTGAGTTTGATCTCCAGGATACACATAGTGGAAAAAGAAAAATGAATCCAAAAAGTTGTCCTCTGACCTCCCCTTGGACATGGCATACTTGAACACACACACACACACACACACACACACACACACACACACACACACACCTAGTAAAGAAATTTTTTTAAAAGCCTTTTTAGTTCTTTTACCTTTTTATTGTCTCCATAACAAAATTATCTTAACTGGGTGGTGGTGGTGGTGGTGGCACACACCCTTAATCCCAGCACTCAGGAGGCAGAGGCAGGAGGATCTGAGTTTGAGGACAGCCTGGTCTACAGAGTGGGTTCCAGGACAGCCAGGGCTACACAGAGAAACCTGTCTTGAAAAACAAACAAAAACAAAAACCTAAAATCATCCTAGAACTGGATCACTTGGCTTTTTCTCTTCTTGTTGCCTCCCAGGTCATAATGCTCACACTTCTGAAAGCCAGCATCCTCTTAAATCACAGTCAGGCTCAGCACACTCAATACAGTCTCTCTCTCTATTTATTTTTTCTTTTATTTATTTGTTTGTTTGTTTGTTTATTTATTTATTTATTTATTTATTTATTTATTTATTTATTTATTTATGTTATCAGCTTGATACAGTACAAGTTCTTATCTTAATAGGGAAATGTTTCATTGAGGCTTGCCCAGTAATTGAGTAAAACCAAAACTTATTATAACACATTCATCCTAGGGTCCCCCCTGCTATGTAGCCTCTCTGGTTTTGTGAGTTGCAGTCTGATTGTTCTTTGCTTTATATCTAGTATCCACTTATGAGTGAGTACATACCATGTTTGTCCTTCTGGGTTTGGGTTACCTCACTCAGGATGATTTTTTTCTAGTTCCATCCATTTGCCTGCAAATTTCTTGTTCTCATTGTTTTTCTCTGCTGAGTAGTACTCCATTGTGTATATGTACCACATTTTCTTAATCCATTCTTCAGTTGACGGGCATCTAGGTTGTTTCCAGGTTCTGGCTATTATGAATAGTGCTGCTATGAACATAGTTGAACATGTATCTTTGTGGTACGATTGAGCATTCCTTGGGTATATGCCCAAGAGTGGTATGGCTGGGTCTTGAGGTAGATCGATTCCCAATTTTCTGAGGAACCACCATACTAATTTCCACAGTGGTTGTACAAGTTTGCATTCCCACCAACAGTGGAGGAGTGTTCCCTTTGCTCCGCATCCTCTCCAACATAGACTATCATTAGTGTTTTTGATCATAGCCATTCTGACAGGTGTAAGGTGGTATCTCAGAGTCGTTTTGATTTGCATTTCTCTGATGACTAAGGATGTTGAGCATCTTTAAATGTCTTTCAGCCATTTGATATTTTTCTTTTGAGAATTCTCTGTTTAGCTCTTTAGCCCATTTTTTAATTGAATTGTTCAGTATTTTGATGTCTAGTTTCTTGAGCTCTTTATATACTTTGGAGATCAGTCCTCTGTCAGATGTGGGGTTGGTGAAGGTCTTTTCCCATTTTGTAAGCTGTCTTTTTGTCTTATTGACCGTGACTTTTGCTCTACAAAAGCGTCTCAGTTTCAAGAGATCCCATTTATTAATTGTTGTGCTCAGTGTCTGTGCTGCTGGTGTTATATTTAGGAAGTGATCTCCTGTGCCGATGCGTTCAAGAGTACTTCCTACTTTCTCTTCTATCAAGTTTGGTGTGACTGGATTTATGTTGAGGTCTTTGATCCACTTGGACTTGAGTTTTGCCAAGGCTGTTTCTTTTTCTTTTTTCTTTTTTTTTAGATTTATTTATTTATTATGTATACAGCATGTATCCCTGCAGGCCAGAAGAGGGCACCAGATCTCATTACAGATGGTTGTAAGCCACCATGTGGGTGCTGGGAATTGAACTCAGGACCTCTGGAAGAGCAGTCAGTACTCTTAACCACTGAGCCATCTCTCCAGCCCCAGCCAAGGCTGTTTCTTAATGAAAAAGTTTACAAAGAAAGAGAATAGCTGGGCATGATGGCACAGGCCTTTAGTTCCAGCACTTGAGAGGCAGAGGCAGGCAGATCTCTGTGAGTTCGAGGCCAGCCTTGTCTATAGAGCAAAGTCCAGGAGAGCCAAAGCTACACAGAGAAACCCTGTCTTGAAAAACAAAACAGAGAGAGAGAGAGAGAGAGAGAGAGAGAGAGAGAGAGAGAGAGAGAAAGAGAAATTCAATAGTGTCACCTTGCTTCAACAGTTAATTCAGGACCAGTCTTGTTTATCTATCCCATTGGTACCATTTTGAAGCAAACAGACATCATACCAAGTTGTAAACATTTCACTATGTATCTCTGAAAAGTAGAAGATCACATTCCCAGAACCCACACGATGGCTCAGCAGTTAGGAGCACTGGCTGCTCTTACAGAATATCCAGGTTTGATTTTGAGCACCCACATGGTGGCTTACAACTGTCTGTAACTCTAGTTCTAGGGGAATCCAATTTCTTCTTCCGACTTCTTTGGATGCCAGGCATGCACATGGCAAACATACATATGCAGGCAAAGCACTCATACACATAAAAAAAAAACTAAAACAAAACAAAAACTTAAGTGTTGAGTTCAATGGTATCGGATACATTCAAATAGTAATGATAAAAAAATAAATTCATTGATTAGAACAGATATTGCCCCTGCTTATAGCTCTTCATTGGCTTCTCATTTATACTAGTGATACAACCTACATTCCTTATCACAGCGTATAAGTCTTAATGTGTCTGGCCTTTCATCCTCAGTGTAAGCCATTTCTTACCTTTTCCTTGTTTATCACTCTCCATTCTGGCATGTTTTTCCTCTTCTCTGACCCCACCAGGATGTTCATGCTTTCTCTTCTTCCCAGCCAACTCTCTCTGCCCTCCATGTGGCAGATTCCCTCTTGTCCCTCAATCCTTGGCTGAAACACCATTCCCTGAAGAGAAATTTTATGATCATCTCCCTCCCATTATTCTGTCCTGTGCCTCCCCATTTAGTTCATTCATGACACTGAGTTAGAAATTAGTTACTGCTCGTTTTCTGGTTTTCACTATTCAAATGAGAGGGACCTTTTTCTTTCTTTTCTATTTTATTTCATGTGCACTGGTGTTTTGCCTGCATGTGTGTCTGTGTGAGGGTGTCAGATCCCCTGGAACTGGAGTTATAATCAGTTGTGAGACTTCATGGGGTTTCTGGGAATTGAACCTTTGGAAGAACAGCCAGTGCTCTTAACTGGAGGAACTTTTTTCTTAATGCCCTTAATACTTAGAAGAGTGTGTAACTTGAAACATGTGCTCTATAAACGGACATTGACTGACTGAATGAACCTACTCTCTGGGGGCCTTGAACAGGACAAGTTACGTTTGGAAGATTAAAGCTTTTTAGTTAGAATGGGTAATGATGTAGGTGAAAATATAAATTAACATCTTTTGTTTTCTTTATTGCATTAATGCCCTATTTCAGGCTGCCTTTGATATTAGTTGGGAACAAATCTGATTTGGTGGAATATAGTAGTATGGAGACCATCCTTCCTATTATGAACCAATATACAGAAATAGAAACCTGTGTGGAGGTATGTCTCATGGGAAGGGGGGATTATGTGGGATGGAATAAATTTTCTGTTCTTTGTGAAGTCATATAAACCAAATAAAACAGAGAATTTACAAGTTTTCTTCATAAGCTCCATGTTTCTTTATAAGTTGGTACTGTCTACAAAGGAAAATTTATTTTTCAGTTTCTTCAAGGAATCTTACTCTTACCTTACTGGCTTTCTTTTTTTCTGCTAAGCCAAGTGGATGTAGATGTAGTAAGAGAAAATGAGCAAAACTCCTGGGAGTGGGAGGGATTCCAAAGGAGGAATATCCTATATTGACACTTTTAAAATTGTTTTTAGCTATCCTAATTGATTTCAGAGTATGAAATTGAAAACTTTTATTTTTTATTTTATTTTTTTTAGTGTTCAGCAAAAAACCTGAAGAATATATCAGAGCTGTTTTATTATGCACAGAAAGCTGTTCTTCATCCTACAGGGCCTCTGTACTGCCCAGAGGAGAAAGAGGTAACCCCAGGCTGTGTTCTGTGGGCCTGAGCGATGCCGTGTGGTCATGGGCTATAGTGATGTTTAGCTTTTTTAAATTTTTTTTTTAATTTTTCTATTATAAGCTTGATACAGTATAAATTCTTATCCTAATAGTGAAATGTTTCATTGAGGCTTGCCCAGTAATTGAGTAAAACCAAAACTTATTATAAGCCACAGTCATCTGTTTAGCTTTTTATAAAGATGAAGCTATTGAAATTGAATTATGGGCTGGGCGGCGGTGGCGCATGCCTTTAGTCCCCATACTCAGGAGGCAGAGCCAGGCAGATCTCTATGAGTTCGAGGCCAGCCTGGTCTACAGAGCAAGATCCAGGACAGGCACCAAAACTACACGGAGAAACCCTGTCTCGAAAACCAAAAAAAAAAAAGAAAAGAAAAAAAGAAATTGAATTGTGTTGCTTATTAAATTGTTAAATTGAGTGTTCTGGTTCAGCGACACTGCCACTGACGTTGTCTTCATAGAGTTTCCAGTTTAAGTCTTCTTAGATAGTACCACTGACACATAGCACTGGCGACACTCACAGAGCCGCCAAGACTCAATTCTTTCCTTACTTTGCAACTGTAAATCTGTGAACTTTCCCCTTCATTTTCTGTTTGTTTATTTTATGAGGTGGATGTATGCCATGGCGTGCATAGAGGCCAGAGGACAGCTTGTGGAAATCAGTTCTTTCTTTCCACTGTTTGGGTCAGATGTCAGGCTTGGTAGCAAGTGTTCTTTACCCACTAATCCATCTGTCTCATCAGCCCTGACAGTCTGTGAATCTAAGCAAGAACTTGGGTAGTGATTTTGTTGGTTGGTTTCAGTAATTGATCTCAGGGCTCTGTGCATAGTAAGTGAATGTGCTACCCGTGAGCTGCATTCTCAGACCTCTTATCATTTTTTGTTCTGGGTACATGTGATGTAGCCTGGATATACTTCCTTTTTTTTTCTTTTTTTTTTAATTCAGTTTTTTTGGGGTTTTTTTTTTCCGAGTGGATATGCTTTCATAGGTAGGAAATACATTAATTCCATTGAGAAATACCCAGAATCTAATAAAATTTTGCAGGAGATTAAAAACTGATTTTTTTTTTTAAAGATTTATTTATTTATTATGTATACAGCATGTATGACTGCAGGCCAGAAGAGGGCACCAGATCTCGTTACAAATGGTTGTGAGCCACCATGTGGTTGCTGGGAATTGAACTCAGGACCTCTGGAAGAGCAGTCAGTGTGCTCTTAACCTCTGAGCCATCTCTCCAGCCCCAAAAACTGATTTTTTTAAAGATAACGTGACACAAAGCTCACCTCTTTCATGCATACAATTAAGTGAGTTTTAGTGTATTCAGAAAGGGACCTACCTCTGACCTAGCTCCACGGCCTTATATACTTCCCCAGAGAAACCCTGTGGCCATTAGCAATCACTCCTCAGCTCCCTTTGTCCCTCCTGGATGGTCCCTGACAGTGGAGGCACCAATGAGTAACTTTTATTTCTCTCTTCTTTCACCAGCACTGTGTTCAAGGTTCACTCATGCTATAGTGTGTATCAGTATTTAATTTCTTCTAGTTAAATAAAATGTCATCATATAGAGGGAGCAACTCTTCATTTCTTTATCTTTTGACGTCTCCTGAAGTAGTTTCTTCCTTTTGATTATTGTGAATGGGCAGTTGTTAATTTGTTCACATACAAGTTTTTTTTCTTGAGACACCTGTTTTCAGTTCTTTTCCATCTATGTGTAGCATTGGTGTTGCTGAGTAACAGGACCATATGTTTAACTAAGGGAGGAACCACTAGGTATTCCCACAGTGACAGGAAATATTGTCCATTCCCACCTGTCATATATAAAGATCCAATTTTTGTTTGTTTGTTTTGCTTTCTTTTGTTTTGATTTCTGAGACAGGGTTTCTCTTTGTAGCCCTGGCCTTCCTGGAACTCACTCTGTAGATGTGGCTGGCCTTGTACTCACAGAGATCCACCTGCCTTTGGCTCCGGAGTGCTGGGATTAAAGGTGTGTGCCAGCACTCCATCTCTGTCTCTTGCTCTGTCTCTCTCCCCCCATCCTCTCATTCTCATGTATCCCTGGCTATGTTTATATGATATATAGCTGACGATGACCTAGAGCTTCTGATCCTCCTACCTTTCTTTCCCAAGTGTTAAGATTACTGGTATTCACTGCCATACCCAGATGAAATTTCCAACTTATTTACATCTTTGCAGCAGTCATTTATGCTTTTGGTCTTTTGGTTTATTACAGTCATCCTAGAAAATATCACTTTAGAGGCTGGAGAGATGGATCATCATTTAAGTGCACTGACTGCTCTTCCAGAGGACCCGGGTTCAATTCCTAGCACCCACATGGTAGCTAACAACGGTCTAACTCGCAAGATCTGACAGCCATACATATCACACACAGACATACATGCAGACAAAACACCAATGCACATAAAATTAAAAAAAATAATAATAAATTAAAAAAAGAAATATCACTTTATTTCATTGTGATTTTAATTTATATTACCCTGATGGCTAATGATTTTAAACAATTCTTTAAAAACTTTTTTTATTTGTTTTTATATTCTGTGCATTGGAGCTTTGCTTTCACTTCATGTATGTCTAGATGAAGGTGTCATGTCCCCTGGACCTGGAGTTAAGTGGAGTTACGACAGCTGTGAGCCATTGTGTGGGTGCTGGGAATTGAACTGGAAGAGCAGTCAGTGCTCTTAACCGCTGAGCCATCTCTCCAGCCCCTTAAACAATGTTTTTATATGCTCATTTATGTGTCTACTTTGGCAAAATATCTACTCAAGGACCTATGCCCATTTTTAAGTTAGATTAATTTTTACTTTATTTTATTTTATTTTGGTTTTTTGAGACAGGGTTTCTCTGTGGGAGCCTGTCCTAGAACTGACTCTGTAGACCAGACTGGCCTCGAACTCAGTGAGATCTGCCTGCCTCTGCCTTCCAAGTGCTGGGATTAAAGGCATGCATCACTACTGCCTGGCTTCATTTTATTTTTTAAGATTTATTTATATATTCTGTGTTCTGTCTGCATGTATGCTTGGATGCCAGAAGAGGGCACCAGATCTCATTATAGATGTTTGTGAGCCATCATGTGGTTGCTGTGACTAGAACTCAGGACCTCTGGAAGAGCAGCCAGTGCTCTTAACCTCTGAGCCATCTCTCCAGCCCTACATTAATTTTTATTGAGGTATTTTTTAAAAACAATTTTAGATTTACTTATTATTTTATGTGTATGAATATTTTGCCTGCATGTATGTATGTGTACCATGTGTATGCATGGTGCCTGAGAAGGTTAGAAGAGGATGTCAGATCCTTTGTAACTGGATCATTGTGAGCCAGTGTGGTGTGCTGGGAGTCAAACCTGGGTCCTCTGTAAAAGCAATAAGTGCTCTTAACTGCTGAGCCAACTCTCCAACCCTGAGGGTTTTTTTTTTTTAATTAATTAATTTATTTATTTATTTATTTTTGGCCTCAGTGTGTAGCTCTCTCTGTCCTAGAACTCACTCTGTAGTATCTGCCTGCCTCTGCCTTCCCAATGCTAGGATTAAAAGTGAAATAAAATTTTGGAGGGCTTGAAGGACGGCTCAGTGGTTAAGGGCATTTCTTTGTTTTCCAGAAGTCCTGAGTTTGGATTCTAGTGTCCGCATCCTTGTCTTTTTCAGGTACTCACCTATATGTGGCATGTAGACAGATAAACACACGGAAATAAATCTAAAGATACATAAAAATTTGCAGTTTATAATATTGTTGAGTTGGAAAATTGAGACCCCCTAGCCAAACTTGCCTTTTGTACAACGTATGAGCTATGAATACATTTTATGTATTTTTTTTCTGAGACAGGGTTTCTCTGTGTAGCTTTGGAACCTGTCCTGGAACTCTATCTGTAGACCAGGCTGGCTTCTGCTTCCTGAGTGCTGGGACTAAAAACGTGCACCACCACCACCACCACCACCACCACCACCACCACCACCACCACCTGGCCATTTTGTGTATTTGTAATTATTGAAGCAAATGAAAAGGAAGTGTATATTGTGATATGTCAAACTGTATTACGTTGGCACACCAGCCATTGTTTGTTTAGATCTGTGGCACTGTGAGCGGTTTGAGCAGTGGTGCAGTTTAGTACTGTCAGCCCCACTGCTTGCTGCCTAGGGCACCACTTACTGCTGTGTGCTGTGACACTTCCCAAGTGCCACATCCCATTCCAGGACAAGACAAATGGCAAGGAGGTTTTCAGGAGCAAAGCACTTACAGTTCACAAACCCAGACTTCAGTTGCAGCATTATTTTTCAGGCTTTGATGCAAGTTCAAGGAAATTTCCACATTTCATAGTCCATCTAACTCTATAGTTGATTTTCTCCCAGATCTCTAACTGGAACTGATGAATCTGCAGTGTAGTCGTATCGGGGGTGAAAAAAAGAAGATGCCAAGGAAAGAGTCTAATACAATACAGCTCTATAGATGCCTTCCAAGTCATGGATTTTTTCAATTAAAATCATGTTTGTAGGGCTGGTGAGATGTCTCATTGCATAAAGGCCCTTGCCACTAAGCCTGTCAGCCTGAGGTCAATTCCTGGGACCTGCATGCTGGAAGGAGAGAACGAACTTTTGAGGCTTGACCTCTGACCTCCATGCATGTGCTGTGGCACAGTCATGCTCCCCCTCCCAAAGAAATAAAGATAATTAAAAAAAAAAACAAAACATATTGTGCAGCTAGATGTGCTGGCACACACTTTTAATCCCGATACTAGGGAGGCAGAGAAAGGAGGAGCTCTGAATTTGAGGCCAGCCTGGTCTACATAGCGACTACATAGAGAGACCCTGTCTCAAAGGAAAAAAAAAAAAACATGGTGTGTGTGGGTGTGGGTGTGGGTGTGTGGGTGTATCAGTATTTGATAATAGAGATTGCTACATAAAAATCTTAAGAGGCAACATGAAATCTCATTGCAGATCAGCAGTGATGGATAAGCATTTACAGCTGATCTTCCAATAGAAAACACTAACTTTGAACCCCAAGTTAGTAAAATTCGATCCCTTCAGGAGAATTCTGTTTGTTTGTTTGTTTGAGACAGGATTTCTCTCAGTAATCCTGGCTGTCCTAGAACTGGATCTGTAGATCAGGCTGGCCTTAAAGTCAGAGATCCATCTACCTCAGGAATACACCACCACCTCCCTGCAAATTCTATTTCCTTTTTTTTTTTTTTTTTTTTTTCCGAGACAGGGTTTCTCTGTGTAGCCCTGGTTTCCTGGAACTCACAATATAGACCAGACTGGCCTCAGACTCACAGAGATCCAACTGCCTCTGCCTCCTGAGTGCTGGGATTAAAGGTGTGTGCCACCACTACCCAGTGAATTCTATTTTCTTTCTTTCTTTCTTTTTTTTTTTTTTTTTAAAGATTTATTTATTTATTATGTATACAGCATGTGTGACTGCAGGCCAGAAGAGTGCTCCAGATCTCATTACAGATGGTTGTGAGCCACCATGTGGTTGCTGGGAATTGAACTCAGTACCTTTGGAAGAGCAGTCAGTGCTCTTATCCTCTGAGCCATCTCTCCAGCCCGAATTCTATTTTCTTTTTGTGACTAAATTGCAAAATTGTACTCACTTGTTACTACATTAACATTTTAAATGTTGTCAGTAAAAAGGGAATTCATGCTATGTAAATAAAAACCACATGTTATCTGTGATTTTGCATATTTGGCTCCAAAGTTTAAAATATTTCCTATGTTGTCTTGACAGAAAAATAATTAGTCTTGAGTTATCTCTTAATCTGACCATGGTTTCTCATTTTTCTTCCTAATTTATGATTCCTTAAGTTTTTTAAAGTTATCTTTAACCTGGTGTTTCCTAGACAGGGTTTCTCTGTGTAGCCCTGGTTGTCCTGGAACTCACCATAGATTACTGGGGTTGAAGATGTATGCCACTACCACCTTAGTTTATTCTGAATTCTTTAACTGTTGCTCTGTTCTTAGGCCTATTGTTAGTTCTGCTAATCTGCCGATTCCCTGCCCTTCCCTCAGTCACTGACTAAAGCCATCTACTGTTCAGTCACCAGGTGTATCCAATAAATAAATACCATACACAATTTCCGACTTTTAGACTAGAGATTGTTTTATATGAGTATAAGCTTTCAGTCTAAGCTTTACTAGAATTTTTTTTTTGAGAGCTTGCCTCAAAAAATGTAATAATAGTTCTGTGCCCATGACTTTATTCACAGCTCTCAGGAGGCAGAGGTAGGTGGATCTCTGTGAGTTCAAGGCCAGCCTGGTCTACAGAGTGAGACCAGGACAACCAGGGCTATGTAGAGAGATCCTGTCTCAACAAAACAAAACAACAAAAAAAGAATTTTTCTTTTGGTGGGGGCCAGAGAGATAGCTAAGAGGTTAAGAGTGTGCTACTCTTGCAGAGGACCTGAGTTCAGTGCCCAGCACTCACATGTAGTGTTTTACAACTGCCTATAACTAGCTCCAGGGGGATCCGACACCTCTGACCTCTAAGAGCACCCACACTCAAGTGCATATACTCATACACAGGCAAATACACACAATTAAAAATAAAAAAATTAAAAATATTTTAAAACTTTTTTTGGCCCCCCCCATTTGTGTATACGTACACAAGTGTGTGTGTCTGCATGTGTATGCGTGTGGGTGAGTATAGAGGTCAGAGGATAACATTTGGGAGTTGGTTCTCTTCTTTCCGCCGTGTTAGTCCTGATGATCTAACTCAGGTCATTGGGCTAATAGGCAGGCTAAGCCATTTTGCGAGCTCCAAATTCTGCAATGCAGTTTCATATTACAATCACAACTGTTAACCATTACCATTTTGCTCTGGGTGATCGTAGGAATGACATTATAAATTAATGAATATGCTTTTTCATCCTGTATCTTGTTCTGTGATTCAAATGGGTTCGTAAGACTCTGCTTCCAGGAACTATATGACAGAGCTGTACTGAAAATGACCTTAAGGAGATTATTGCAGTTTGTATTGAATATGACATACTCTTCCTGAGAGAGGGTATATGAATGAATCTACCTCCAAGTTTAAATAAACTTCAGTAATCTTCCTCCAGGTTTGATGGCACACACCTTTAATCCCAGCTCTTGGGAGGCAGAGGCAGGCGGATCTCTGAGTTCACAGCCATAGGTTCAGTCCTCTGTACTTAAAAAAATGTAAACGGCTTGACTTTAGTTCATTTCTTTGTGTTACTAGTTTTTGATGTTAAATAAAAATTATCAGAAGCTTTCTCAGTATTATTTGTGAAAATTGTATTTTAAATTATTTTGTTTCTTTTCTTGCTGTTGTATAGATGAAACCAGCTTGTATAAAAGCCCTCACTCGTATATTTAAAATATCTGATCAAGATAATGATGGCACTCTGAATGATGCTGAACTCAACTTCTTTCAGGTAACTGTCTTGAGCTTCAGATTAACAGTATGCCACTAAGCAACCTGTTCTCTTATCTGTAAAACTATTACATCCAACTATTAAATCTTAAAATATGAAAAGTCTATTATGCCTAGGAACTGAGACTTTTTGATAGTTTGAGGTTGTGGTATTCAGTGGGTGTATGAAGAATGACAAACTCTAAATCACTGTGATTTCTGAATTTTATGTTATGTGACCACACAAAGCCTTTGTTTCTGAAACCGAGTGAGAAGTGCTGCAGGTTTCTTTCTTGACATACATACTTTTCTTTCTTTCATAACATACTTCACTTAAATAATAGGAAATGGAGACGACACTTACTTGTTTCTTTTGGTTGTAGCACTTTGATTTTGTAGATTAACACTGTTTTATATTATTTGTGGATTTATATTCTGGTTTGTTTTTAAATTTATTTTATTTTATGTTTTTGCTAGAGAATTTGTTTCAACACTCCTTTAGCTCCTCAAGCTCTGGAAGATGTCAAGAATGTGGTTAGAAAACACTTAAGTGACGGTGTGGCTGACAGTGGGTTGACACTGAGAGGTAGGGAATGGGTTCTTCATCTTTTTCTCCTCAGGTGCTGGGTGTTAACTGAGGGCCTTACTCACTAATCATATTTCTAGCCCATTTCCCAACCTTCTAAATTTAATATTTCAAATAGCATTATTTATACATTAAGGAAATGTTAGTATTGGTGGGAGATTATTATCTACTGTCAGTGTAAATTAGAGGTAGGGAAATTGGTTAGATCAGATATGCAGACAGTCATATGAGGCAAAGATATACATGTAACAAACATCTTAGTACTCTTAAGCCATCTTTAGGCAAAAATTACTTCTAGGGACTGGGTGTATAAGTCAAATTTACCAATTATAGTGTTCCTTGTTGAGTATACTGCTGAGTTATGGTTTAATAAATGGTGAAATAAAACCCAGACTTTTCCGTTATAGAAGTAAGCGAGGGGACTGGTACACCATTCTCATTTGTTTTCATCATGTAGCTCTGGCTGTCATTGTGCTCCTTGAGATGTAACTGTCCCTTTTGTCCACTGCTTGCTCTTGCAGAGCTGCGTGTTTATGAGAAATGAGTCTGAAATGAACTTTCAGACACACGGGACCTCTTGTTCCTCAGTGTGAAACTAGTACACGAGTTCTCACAAATCCAGCTCACGTTGTATGCTTTCCTCCCTGCCACAGTTAACTCTTCACACCAACTGTATTTACTGATTTACTTTATTTCAGGTTTTCTCTTTTTACATACACTTTTTATCCAGAGGGGGAGGCATGAGACTACTTGGACTGTACTTCGACGATTTGGTTATGATGATGATCTGGATCTGACACCTGAGTATTTATTCCCCCTGTACGTACCTCAGCTTTCTAATTTATTTCACTTGCCAAGTATCTTTAAGTTTTGTTTAATTTATGCATAGTTTTTAAGTGCCTTGTGATTAATTAGAATTATAGGCAGTTTCTCAACTTTAGTACCCTGAACATTTTGGACTAGAGAGTTTTTTGAGTCCCTCTATTATGTAGCTCTGGCTGTCCTGGAACTCACTCTGTAGACCAGGTTAGCCTAGAACTCAGAGATCCGCCTGACTCTGCCTCTGTCTCCCAAGTGCTGAGATTAAAGGCATGTGCCACCACACCCGCAGAAAATTCTTGATTGTGGATATTGCCCTGTCCTCTCCACTCTAGGATGGTGAGCAGAACCTTAAATGACAGTAGCACCTCTTCTTCCAGTTGTGACAGGCAGAATGTCCTCTCATAAGCAAAATCACCCACAGTTGAGAGCCAGGACTTAATATAGCACGACATAATGAGCACTTTTCTTTTTTGAGACAGTGTTTCTCTGTGTAACAGCTCTGGCTGTTTTGTAGACCAGCTCGCTTTGTAGAGCAGACTGGCCTTGAACTCACGGAGATCCACCTGCCTCTGCCTCCCAAATGCTGGAGTTAAAGGTGTGCACCACCACCACCACCACCACCACCACCACCACCACCACCACCTGGCTACTTTTCTTTATCTATTTATTCACTTATTTGAACTTTTTGTTGTTGTTGTTGTTTTAAGATGGGTTCACACTGTATAGACCAGGCTGGCCTTTAACTCATAGAGATCTGCCTGCCTTTGCTTTTCAACTGTTGGGATTACAGAGTTGTGCCACCATACTCAACCTTACACATCTTTAAAAAAGAGAACAGAGGGAAAAAAGATACTGGGTAATCATAGTTTTAGAGTCAAAAGATGAGAAAAATTGAACATTTTCCCCCTCCTTTATTATTTCTTCTTTACTTCTATATAGCTTGTTTTTAGTTCACATTAAGTATTTTTTCCTAAACAACTGATGTATGTGTAGTTATTTTCCTTTGATAATGCTGTTTGAATCTTATGTATTTAAATGTGGGTTCAGTGATGCCCTCCCAGAAGAGACTGCCTGGTCTTGGGTGCCTCTTCTCTCTTTTTGGGAATTATGGTCTGTCATAATTGGGTCTTGACATCTTCTGGCCTCTCTTTCTTACCTTTTAGTCATATATTACCTTCAAGGTGACATTTCTCTGTTTGAGAATTGCACCTCCAGCCAGGCAGTGGTGGCACACACCTTTAATCCCAGCACTTGGGAGGCAGAGTCAGGAGGATCTCTGTGAGTTCGAGGCCAGCCTGGTGTACAGAGTGAGTTCCAAGACAGCCAGGGCTGTTACACAGAGAAACCCTGTCTCAAAAAAACAAAAACAAAAACAAACAAAAAAAGGGTAATAATTGGGGGCTGGAGTGGAGGCTTTTCAGGTAAGAGCACTGGCTGCTTTTCCAGAGGGTCCTGGTTTGAGTCCCAGCACCCACATGGTGGCTCACAACCATCTGCTCTAATTCCAGTTCCAGGGGATCTGATGCCTCTTTTAACCTCTCTGGGCACCAGACATACACATGGTGCCTAGACATGCATGAAGGCAAACTATCCATTCAAATAAAAAAGTTGTTGGGTGTGGTAACATGAACACCTATAACCCTAGGGCTAGGGTCGGGTGAGGTGGAGGGAAGAGTGTCACAGGGCTTGCTGGCTGCCAGAGTTGCTCCAGGTTCAGTCAGAAACCATGTCTCAAAAGAATGAAATTCACTCTGTAGACCAGGCTGGCCTCGAGCTCACAGGATCCACCTGCCTCTGCCTCCCAAATTTTGGGATTAAAGATGTGCGCCACCACTGCCTGGCTTATTACTCTCTTAAGAAGTGGCTTTTCAGGGCTGGAGAGATGGCTCAGGGATTAAGAACTGGTGCTGCTCCTTCAGAGAACCTGAGTTCAGTTCCCAGCAGTTACATTAGGTGGCTCATAACTGCCTGTGACCCCTACTCCATGGAATCCTAACATTCTCTTCTGGCCTCTACAAGTTCCTGCATTCATGTGCACATACCCACATGCAGACACACACCTTGTCCCGTAAAGGCCTTTGGGGTTCACTTCCCACTTGAACATGATTCCTTAGAATTAAGGAGCTGTAAGTATAACAAAGCCAAAAAAATAACTAATAGTGCAGAAGAGGGGACCTCTGATGCAGTGTTAATGGCAGCACAAATGAGCACATCATTGTGGAAATAACAAGGAGGTTCTTCAGAAACCTAAGAGTAAAGTTTTGTATGACCCAGTGTTCCCACCACTGATGTGTCATATATAACGGAAATGGAATCATCATTTCCTTGGTTACTGCAACACTGATCATTAGAGCCACAACACAGTAACTTGTGGGTGAATAAACAGTCCTTTTTTTTTCCCCCTAAAGATTTATTTATTTATTATGTATACAGTGTTCTGTCTGCACGTATCTCTGCAGGCCAGAAGAGGGCCCCAGATCTCATTACAGATGGTTGTGAGCCACCATGTGGTTGCTGGGAATTGAACTCAGGACCTCTGGAAGGGCAAGCAATGCTCTTAACCTCTGAGCCGTCTCTCCAGCCCCGATTAAACAGTTCTTTAAAAGTATGGCTGGGTCGGGCTGGAGAGACGGCTCAGAGGTTAAGAGCACCGACTGCTCTTCCAGAGGTCCTGAGTTCAATTCCAGCACCCATGTGGTGGCTCACAACCATCTGTAATGAGATCTGATGCCCTCTTCTGTATACATAATAAATAAATAAATCTTAAAAAAAAAAAAAAGTATGGCTGGGCAGCTCAGCAAATACAGGTGCTTCTCATGAAAGCCTGCTTAGTGAGTTCAAACCTCAGAAGCCACATAAAGTTGAAAGGATAGAACTGATTTCACAAAATTGCCTTCTAACCTCTACCACCCACACTCAGCATACACACACAGTAATAATAAATAACTAAAGTGCTATATGAATATAATTCCTTAATGGAATGTTTATTTGGACATAAAAAAGGATGAAAAAATTATTTATTTACTTATTTATTGGTTTTTCAGGACAGGGTTTCTCTGTGCGTAGCCTTGGCTGTCCTGAAATTCACTCTGTAGACCAAGCTGGCCTTGAACTCACTGAGATCCACCTGCCTCTTTCTCCTGAGTGCTGGGTTTAAAGGCATGTGCCGCCTCCGCCGCCACCACCACCACCACCACCACCACCGGGTGATTAAATATTTTTTAAAAGACTTTTTTTCCATGCTCGATTCGGCAGCACACAGACTAAAATTGGAACGATACAGAGAAGGTTAGCATGGCCCCTGCACAAGGATGACACGCAAATTCGTGAAGCGTTCCATATTAAAAAAAAAAAAAAAAAAGATTTTTTTTCATGTGTATGAATGTTTGCATGTATATAATAAGTACATCACGATTGTGCCTGGTGCCCATGGAGGGCAGAGGTGAGTGTTGAATCCCTTGAAACTGGAGTTTCAGACAGTTGTGTTCAGCCACGTAGGTGCTGGGAATGGAACCTAGGTCATATATAAGAACTGCCATTGTTCTAAACTGTTTTTTTTTGTTTGTTTGTTTATTTGGTTGGTTGGTTGGTTTTTGTTTTTTTTTTCCCCAGACAGGGTTTCTCTGTGTAGCTTTGCGCCTTTCCTGGAACTCCCTCTGTAGGCCAGGCTGGCCTGAACCCACAGAGATCGCCTGCCTCTGCCTCCCAAGTGCTGGGATTAAAGGCGTGCACCACCACCACCACCACCACCACCACCACCACCACCCGGCTATTGTTGACCCATCTGTTGAACCTAACTGTTGACCCATCTCTCTAACCGTAAAAGGATGGATGGCATCTTGTTATCTGTGGCACGGTGAATAGAACTCGGGGGTACTAAGTTCAGTGAAATAGGCAGACACGGAAGACAGATGTATGTCCTTACTCATTTGTAGTTGCTTAATTATTTGATCATGAAGTGAGAAGAGAAGAAAATGAATGGACAGAAGTTTCTAATGAGCATCAACATGTAGTGCTATGAGAAAGAAATTCTGATGCCTATATAGCATGGTAGTTAACTATAGTTTGTAATAATTATACATTTCAAAATCACTGGAGAAAAGATGTCTAAAGGGGCTAACACTGTAGACAAGATAGTGTGTGAGAAGATAGAAGTGTTAATTACTATGGTTTTATCATTATATATTCTATACAGGTAAGATTTTTTTAATTTTTTTTCCTCACTATGTAGCCCTTACTGGCCTAGAACTCACTAGGTAGACCAGGCTAGCCTTGAATTCAAGCGATCTACCTGTCTTCTTCCTCAGTTCTGGTCTTAAAGGTGTGCGCCATTACACTTAGCATCAGATATGAATTCATAATACTGTATTCTATAAATAAACACAAATGTTCCATGCCAGTTTTCTTAGTCAGGGTTTCAATTTGCTGTGATGAGACCCTGTGTCCAAAGCAACAGTTCATCTTCAATGGAAGTCAGGACATGAACTCAAGAATGTCACGATCCTGGAGGCAGGAGCTGATGCAGAGGCCATGGAGGGTGCTACTTACTGGCTTGTTCCCCATGGCTTGCTCAGCCTGCTTTCTTATAGAACTCAGGACCACCAGCCCAGGAGTGGCCCCACCCACGATGGACTGGGCCTTCCCCCATCAATCACTAATTAAGAAAATTTCCTACAGTCTGCCTACACCTGATCTTATGGAAGCATTTTCTCAATTAAGGCTCCCTCATCTCCAATAACTCCATTGTGTCAAGTTGTCGTAAACCAGCCAGCACACCTGAAAATAAAAATTAGTTAGGCTTGGTGGTACACTCCTTTCATCCCAGCACTTGGGAGTCTGAGACAGTATTCAGAATGAAAGGAAAAGTATCAGCTCAGCACCCCCACGACCAAGTTCTCACACAGAGATTTATTTGCCCCCTCGGGAAAAAGGGCAGAGATAAGAGACAAAGACAGGAGATGGAGGAAGACGGGGAAGGGGAAGAGAAGGGAAAGGGAGCTGGGCATTTTTCCCAGAGGACAAAGGACTGCCTCTGGATAGAGGAGGCAGACATGGCACATAGGAAAATGGCAGTTTATAAAGGTGGGGGGGGAACCCATGTTAGGATGGAGTATCTAATTTAATTGGGCATGCTAATGAGGTGAGCCAAATGGGGCTTCGGATTGCTGGACTTAAATACTTCGATAGCTGGACCTTGGTAGTCGGCCTTAGGAGGAGGAAGTGGAGGATAGAAGGACCTTGATGGCTAGCTTAGGAATGTAATCTAATGGTTTTTAGTGAGGCAGAGGGAATGGGCAGAAGGGCAAGGCCTGCCAGCTGCTGGAGTGAGCTAGTGTCCCTTCACAGAGCCCCCAGTCGTTTTGATCTGTGTAGTTCCAGGCCAGCCTTGTCCCAGTTAGGACATCCTGTCTCAAAAACAAATGAACAAATTTAAAAGTCCAAAGCAGTAAACAAACAAAAATAATTTTTAAAAATTCTAAAGTAGGAAGGATGTTTTGTTTTTGTCTTTCTAGCACCTAACTCATTGATTGCATTTGACATTTGTTAAATACTGTTATTACTTCAACTCGTTACAGTGTTGCCATTAATATTAAGCCCATAGTTGTGACTTGCACCATTGAATATAATTTTTTTTCTTTGTTTTGGTTTGGTTTTTTGAGACAGGGTTTCTCTGTGTAGCCTTGGCTGTCATGGAACTCACTCTGTAGATCAGGCTTGCCTTCAACTCAGAGATCCACCTGCCTCTGCCTCCTGAGTACTGGGATTAAAGGAATGGATCACCACTGCCTCGCATGAGAATTTATATATATTTTTTTAAGATTTATTTGTTCATGTATTTTATGTATATGAGTGCTTTGTTTTCATCCATACCAGAAGAGGGAATCAGATCCCATTACAGATGGTTGAGAGCCACTATGTGGTTGCTGGGAATTGAACTCAGGACCTCTGGAAGAGCAGTCAAGTGCTTTTAACTGCTTAGCCACCTCTCCAGCCCTGAGCATACTTTTATAAATGTATAAATATATAATCTACATGCCTGGCAATGGTGGCCCATGCCTTTAAACCCAGCACTCGGGAGGCAGAGGCAGGTGGATCTCTGTGAGTTCAAGGCCAGCCTGGTCTATAAATTGAGTCCCAGGACAGCCAGGGCTATTACACAGAGAAATTCTGTCTTGGAAAAATAAAAAAATTGTGTGTGTGTGTGTGTGTGTGTGTGTGTGTGTGTGTGTGTGTGTAAAATCTACTACTAAAAAATGAAAAATTCATGAAGACTTAGAACTAGAAAACCTTTATGTTCGTTACCTACACTCAGTCCTTCCTCATCTCCTAATACTGACCATTTCTTGTTCTTCTTTCTGCATATTATATTGTACGCACCTGTACATTTGTTTATATATAATAGGGTAAGAATTCAATAATGAAAGTATAAAATCTGCCAGTCATAGTGACACACACCTTTAATTCCAGTGTTTGGGAGGCAGAGGCAAGTTTATCTCTGTGAGTTCAAGGCCAGCCTGGTCTATAAGAGCTAGTTCCAGGACAGCCAGGGCTACACGAAGGAAACAAACAACAACAAAAACAACTGTCTTTTTATCTGTGTGCTGGGTATGGAGCTGAGGTTCTTTTTTTTTTTTTTTTTTTTTTTTTTTTTTTGACAAGCATTTACTGACTGAGATATCTCCCCAGCCCTACCTTTAATAGTCATTTATTTGGGTGTGTGTCATATGTGTGCATTTGGCTTATATGTGTGTATGTGTTTATGTATGATGGCAGGTGTGTGCCATGCTACGTGTTTGGAGATCAGGGAACAACTTTAGGTGTTTGTGTTTGCCATCTACTTTTTTTTTTTAATCAAAATATATTTTTTGGCTTTTTAGTACATTTATTTATTTAGTTGGTTGGTTGGTTAGTTAGTTAGGGTGAGCAGGGGATTACAGATCTTTTAGCTCCTGTTTTGTTGTTGTTTTCTTTTTTCTTTCTTTCTTTTTTTTTTTTTTTTTTTTTTTGAGACAGGGTTTCTTTGTGTAGCTTTGGAGCCTCCTGGATCTCACTCTGTAGACCAGACTGGCCTCAGACTGGCCTCAAACTCACAGAGATCCGCCTGCCTCTGCCTCCAGAGTGCTAGGATCAAAGGTGTGTGCCACCACCGCCTGGCTATTGTTTTCAAAACAGGATTTCTCTGTAGCTCTGGCTATCCTGGAACTCGCTCTGTAGACCAGGCTGGCCTCAAACTCAGAGGTTCACCTGCCTCAGCCTCTTGAGTACTGGGACCAAAGACGATCACTACCTGGTTGGCCCCTGTTTTTTTAAACATGGATATCATGGATTCAGATTTCGGTTGTCAGGCTTCCTCAGCAAGTGTTTTTTAGCTGCTAAGTCAACTCCTGGCTCCTTTTTAAATTTTCTTTTGTTGGGGGCTTGGAGAGATGGCTCTGCAGTTAAGAGCACTGACTGTTCTTCCAGAGGCCTGGGGTTCAATTCCCGGCACACCGTGTGGCAGCTAACAACTGTGTCTGTAACTCCAGGATCTGACATACTCTCATATAGTCATACATGCAGGCAAAACACCAATATACACAAAATAAGAATAAATAAGTTATTTTAAAAACTTTTTTTCTCTTGTTTTTTGAGACTGGGTCTGATGTTGTACAGGCTCGCTGAAGATTCCCTTGAGTGCTTGATCTTCCTGCCTCCACCTCTTGAGTGCTTGGATTATAGCTATATGCTATCACCCCAGTTTATGTTGTTCTGGGAATCGAGCTGAGGGCTCTGTGCATAGACAAGCACTACCGGTTGAGCCACATTCCATCCTGTAATCAGAATTTGTAAAGTTGTTATTTCAACCTGCCCTATTTAGGAAAAATATGTATATGTCTCTTTGGAATGAACATTATTAATAATTCTTCTGAGGAATGCCATAACGACCCCAGACTTTTCCCTGAGAATATCTATATGACTTTGGAGATTTCTTTGTTCATGCTATTATCCCACAAAAATACTAATTTCAATCTTTTTATTTATTTCTCAGATAAAATTTTAATATTTGAGTAATAATTTATTCTTAAATTTTTTTCATCAACAGGCTAAAAATACCTCCTGATTGTACTACTGAATTAAATCATCATGCATATTTGTTTCTCCAAAGCACCTTTGACAAACATGATTTGGTAAGCCTTTGCCTGCAGTTTTCCAAAGTACATAGTCAAATATTTTTATATGGGTGATTTTCCTTTATTCTTTGAGCTGCCCAGTATTTATGATATGTCATCCAAACTTGAAGCTTTTTAATTCAGTGATTTTATTTTATTTTGTTTTTTTAGGATGAAAAAGTCTAGTTTTCCAGTAGACTGTTTCATAATGTAAGGAAATGTCTTTTTTGTTTGTTTGATTGTTTTTTTTCGAGACAGGGTTTCTCTGTATAACAGCCTTGACTCTCCTGGAACTCACTCTGAAGACCAAGCTGGCCTTGAACTCACAAAGATCCACCTGCCTCTGCCTCTTGAGTGCTGCGATTAAAAGTGTGCACCACCACTGCCCAGCTCAAGGAACTACCTTGATAAAATATATAAAAGTTCTTATTTTAGGTTAGATGGTCGTAGCACACACATTTAATCCCAGCACTGTCTCGAAAAACAAACAAAGACACAAAAAAGTTCTTATTTTATTTTGAGACAATTTTTCTGTGCATCCCTGGCTGTTCTGGAACTCATTCTGTAGACCAGGCTGGCCTTGAACTCACAAAGATCCGCTTGCCTCTGCCTCCCAAGTGCTGGGATCAAAGGTGTGTTACACCACGCCTGGCAAACGTTCTCAAAGCATAGCTTTACTAGACTAGGTAGCTTGTTTGGAGATTTTCCTCTCGGAATCTGAATGTTATGTTACTTCCTTATGTGTCTTCAGGACAGAGACTGTGCTTTGTCACCTGATGAACTTAAAGATTTATTCAAAGTTTTCCCTTACATACCTTGGGGACCAGATGTAAATAACACAGTCTGCACAAATGAAAGAGGCTGGATAACCTACCAGGGATTCCTTTCCCAGTGGACGTGAGTATTGAGCTCACCTCTCTGCTCTAGAGTCACAATTCCTTTTCCATTATGGTGGTGTTGACTTGTCATTTTGTGTGTGGTTAAGTTTGAGAAATCCTTCCTTCCTAGTTTCCTCTAAGCAGCATGTCTCTGAGATGAACCGTGGAGGTTTCGTAAGGTTTTCAAGAAGGGGCTGTTATCTTCCATGATGTTGTCGGAAATAATAGCATTATATCAAAATGAAACTAAATTTTGTACTTTTTGTTTGATAAGAAAATTGGAGCTGCTGTTACTATTTCAGCAAATGGGGAGAAGCACTGGAGTTGGCATTCTGTGTTTTAAATGATTTTTAATTAATTCTCTATAAAACTTAATGAGGTTATGTTAAAATCTACTCAGAGCATGGTTGGCATTGTGCTAAGAGCATTAGGGAATTCTCTGCTCTTACAAGATGTCATCATTACTTTAGCATTGCTGAGAAAAACTTCTTCTTTCTATAGAGGAGGTAGATGTGTTGAGGAAAACCAGGCTCCACCTCAAGGAAGGGCACCTGAAGCAGACTTTTCAACATCCTCTCTCTCTCTCTTTCCCTCTTCTCTGCACCACCACTCTCCCTGTCTCTTTGTCTCTCTCCCTCCCTCCCTTCTCCTCTCCCTCTCTCCCACCTTCCTCCCACTGCCTCCCTTTTGTACTTTTTGTCTTAGTTGCAAGCCTAGCCTTTAACAGCTGAGCCATCTCTCCAGCCCTATCTCCTTTTCCAAGTCCAGGTCTTACCTATCCTAAGCTGGCCTGGAACTTACTATGTAGCTGAGATTGACCCTAAATTCAATCCTCCTGCCTTTACCTCATAAATAACTGGGATTTCATGCTCGTTTTATGTGCTGCTAGGGATCAAACTAAGGATTCTACCAACTGAGCTACATCCCAAACTTCCATCCCCCAAGTACATAAGAAGGACCAATTTCGGGTACTCTCAGGAGGTATTTTTTACTTTTCTGTCAAACCTTTTCATATCTGCTTAGTTTTTGTCTGGTCAGTGTGTGCAAGACATTATGTTAGCCTGGGAAGCAGATCTATTATCCGTCTATCTATCCGTGCTATAGGTTATACCAGCCTCTGTCTGCGCAGCAGCTCATTGCACAGGCTTGCTTTCTCTGGCAGGTGGAATAGAGGAATTCACCCTTATCCCGTATTTTCCTACAGATTTACTACAGGAATGGCAGTGTAGGAAAAGTTATGGTTGGAGAGGCTAGGGACATAGCTCAGTTGGTAAAGTGCCTAGAAGGACCTGAGTTTTATTTTAAGAACCCATGTAAAACAGTACAGATAGGGCATGTCCTTTTCTTCCACTCAGGGAAGGTGGAGGCAGGCAGACAATTCCTGAACCTCACTGGCCTTCAGCTTAGTTTTCTTGTGGAGTTCCAGACTAGTGAAAGACTGTTTCAAAAAATAAGGTGGACAGCTCCCGAGGAACAGTACCAAAGATTGTCCTCTGGCCTGCACACGTGCACTTTTACACTAATGTACATACATACCCATGCACACAGAGTCATAGTTGGACACATAAGACAGTAGAGCAGCCTGACAAGTATTATCTGAAACCTAACAGTGGGTAATTTTTTTCGAGTTATTGGAATTTTTTTATGAATGTTCATTTAGGACATAAGCTTTGTAAACTTCCTGGTTTTAGGCTCACAACCTACTTAGATGTACAGCGTTGCCTGGAGTATTTGGGCTATCTAGGCTATTCCATACTGACGGAACAAGAGTCTCAAGCTTCAGCCATTACAGGTAAGCATATATGGATGCCATTCAGCTCATGACTATGGTTTTTTTTTTAAACTCCAGTTTAGGGGGAAGGGAGTGTAGCTCAGTTGGTAGAGTGCTTGCCTACTGTACATGAGGGTCTTATCCCTAGAGCTGCATAAACTGGGAATGGTGGTGCATACCTGTAATACCAGCACAAGTTCAAGGTCATTGTCAGCTACAAATCCAGTTTGAGGCTAGCTTATGCTAGATGAGACCCCTCTCTCAATACAAAAACAGGGACCTGGGCAGATGGCTCAGTAGTAAAGAGCTCTGACTTTTCTTGCAGAGGACCCTTGTTGGGTCCTCAGCACCCCCAAGGTGCCTCACAGCCCTCTGTAACTGTTCCTGGGGATCCAGCGTTCTCTTCTGACCTCCATGGACACCAGGCACACACATACAAATATGCAGGCAAAGCACTCATTATACATAAATAATTTTTTTAGCCCTTGGGGGCTTATAAGACCTCACCCCTCTCTAAGGATGTGTAGGTAGTTAATAGTTGCTAAGGGAAGAAGACATTTTCTTCAGTGGTGTAGCCACTGGTAAGTGGTGAGATGCCAATCCCTGTAAATAACCCCTCGTGTTCTGTAAGCAACACTAATGAATCATGAAAAAAACCAAAAACAAAAACATGAAAATGAGAGATGGCTCAGTGGTTGAGAGAACTGACTACTATTCTAGAGGACCTGACTTCAATTCCCAGCACCTACATGGCAGCTCACAACTGTCTGTAATTCTAATTCCAGGGGACCCAACACCCTCACACAGACATACATGCAGGCAAAACACCAATGCACATGAAATAAAAATCAGTTAAACAAAAAGACATGATAGACTGGTTGGAAAGGAGAAGGGTTAGCAGGGGTGGGGAAGAAATGAGAGGGTAATAGGAGGATGAATATCATCACAGTGCACTATATACATGTGTGAAAATAAAACCCATTACTATGATAATTAATGTATACTAATGTAAATGTTTAAAAGGGATTCAGAAATACGAACAAAGTTGTCAGGAGGCCGAAAAAGACAAAACAAATTCAAATATTACAAAGAGTGGAGATAAGCTCATCTTATTCTGTGTCTGTATTTGTTTTGCTCATAATTTGGCAATTTCTTTTATTATTTATCAAAGGGGATAGAGTACTTTT
Organism: Peromyscus attwateri; assembly: GCA_902168425.1. Lineage (NCBI taxonomy): Eukaryota > Metazoa > Chordata > Mammalia > Rodentia > Cricetidae > Peromyscus > Peromyscus attwateri. The sequence continues at coordinate 53,273 of CABHPP010147092.1, forward strand.
GCTTCTTTCTATTCAGTAGTGCTCCAGTGATAAAAATGAGGGCGAGGTCATCCTCAGCGAGTAGAGAGCTGGATGCCAGTCTAGGTGACAAGGAATCCTGCCTCAAACTCTCTCCACACTACCATACCCCCAAAGAAAGAAATATGGTGCTTTATTGTACTGATTGTAGGGCTTGGGTTTGTTTTCTTTTGTTTTTTTTTTTTCCCGAGACTAGGTTTCTCTGTGTACTTACTCTGTAGACCAGGGCCTCCAACTCAGAGATCTGGTGGGATTAAAGGCTTGCACCACCACCACCACCACCACCACCACCACCCAGCATTATGTTTGTTTGTAAATCAAACATTTCTTAAAGGTGCACCAATACCTATTTTATAGATGGTTGATTAGAGGCTTAGTGAGTCTTAGTGGTACAAGTTTGTGTTTTTTGTTTTTCTTTTTAGTAACAAGAGATAAAAAGATTGACCTGCAGAAAAAACAGACTCAGAGAAATGTGTTCAGATGTAATGTGATTGGAGTGAAAGGCTGTGGGAAAAGCGGAGTTCTTCAGGCTCTCCTTGGAAGAAACCTAATGGTGAGGATTGTCAGAATATAATTTCATCTAACAAATGTTTATAATTAAGTTTACAAAAGTTTTTATGGACATTATCCTTTTTAGGTCATTATTAGAAGTCATGGTCTACTTATATTAGTGCTGTACAGTCTAAACTGTAACAATAGGTACACCCAGGACTTAGAGTCTTAGGCTAGCCTTGGATACATAGCTAGTTCCAGGCCAGTGAGCTAGCCTTAGTGAGGCTACTTAGTGAGAGTCTGTTTTAACAAACAAAGCAGCAGTAATCCTGTTGAAGACCTATCTTGCTTCACTGGTGTTAGCTGTCTTAGAAAATCAGAGATTCAATGACTGCACACATGAAAGCACCTAACAGAGCGTGGCATGAAGTTCATGTATCTAAGGAGTGATGATACTTAGTCCTGATTATTCCCTTGACTAAGAATACTGTTTACTTAGGGTTCTCATGTGAGACCAGAGTGTACTATGAGAATTGCCATCAGATGGCTCCAGAATCTATGCTCACTAATCCTGTTTACTTCCTCTTCAGCTACTGCTTGTACTTTATGCAAAATAAATTCACCTTTTGTCTAAGACCCTTAGAACTAAGAAATATAAAACCAATATCCCATTTTTACTGATAAATAGCAATACAGAGAGGGATGAATGTCTTTTTGTTTTTAATACACCCACACATGGACAAAGGTATGTGCTGATGAAATTACTTTAATATTTTATTATTAACTGAGATTTTTGGTTCTGTTTTTAGAGACAGAAGAAAATTCGTGATGATCATAAGTCCTATTATGCAATTAATACTGTCTATGTATATGGGCAAGAGAAATACTTGTTGGTAAGATCTTCTGGGATACAAAGACTTGAAGTATTGCGTACATGTTTAAATGGGTCTGAAACAAATTAGCTTTCATTTAATGGCTGTATGTAGAATGTATGTGATACTTTTCATTTTGGTTTACTCATTGGAATGTTAATTCCATTGATTCTGTGTGATGATTACATGGGTATAGATAAAGGTAAAACTATTTAGCAATTAATTGTATGTTAGCTACCCCATAATAAGAAACTCAGACAGGGGGCAGGAGAGATGGCTCAACAATTAAAGAGCACTGGCTGCTCTTCTAGAGGACCCGGGTTCAATTCCCAGCACCCACATGGCAGCTCACAACTGTCTGTAACTCCAGGATCCAACACCCTCACACAGGCATACATACAGGCAAAATAGCAATAAAAATATATAAAAAAATATAAATTTTTTAAAAAAGAAAGAAACTCAGAAGGAAAACAAAACAAAATCTTCCCTTTTTATCCTGCCATTTTGATTTTAGAAATCTACTGCTAGAGAGATGGCTCAGCAGTTTAGACCACATACTCCTCTTGCAGAGGATCCAGGTTTGATTCCCAGCACCTACATCTAGAAGTTCATGACCACCTGTAACTCCAGCTCTAGGGAATCCAGTGCCCACTTCTGGTCTCTACGGGCACCCTCACGCACATGTACAAACATTCACACCCACTTCACACACACACCCACACACCCCGTACACACAAATACATTAATCTTGTTTGTTTTTTGGTTCGTTTGGGTTCTTTTGATATGGAGTCTCATTTTGTATCCTTGGATGGCCTGGAACTGGTTATGTAGACCAGGCTGGCCTCAAGCTCACAGAGATCCACTTGCCTCTGCCTCCTGGGTGCTTTTTTTTTTTTTTTTAAATAAAGTTATTGTTGGTGAGATGGCATCAGTGCTTGCCACAAAACCTGATGGCCTAAATTTGATCCCTGGAATCCACATAAAGATGGAAGGAGAAAACCAACTTCACAGAGTTATTCTCTGACATGCTCACACATGCAATGTGTATGTGCCTTCCATGCTAATAAATAAAAAACTAATTGCTTCAAAATATTAATTTTAAATTCTAATGTTATTGGCTAGAAATTAGTATGAAATCAATGCTGGTACTTGGTGGTTTATATATAATTGAATCAAGTTTATGTGTTTATCAGGGAGGAGTATAGAAAATTATATAAAAAGAGGAAAAACACAGTGGTGAAATACAGTAGAAAGGTTGTGTGTTTTCTTTGGGTGCTGTGGTTTCAGTTTCAGACTTGGTTCACAGTAGACTGTGACGAAACAGATTTCTAACCCAGTTAGATTCCTATGGGGAGCTTCTAGCAAATATTTGAAAACATCCACAGTGGGGGCCATGCCTTTAATCCCAGCACGTGGGAGGCAGGGGCAGATGGACCTCTGAATTCGAAGCCAGCCTGGTCTACAGAGTGAGTTCCAGGACAGCCAGGACTACACAGAAACCCTGTCTCGAAAAACCAAAAAGAAAAAAAAAAAAAAAAATATATATATATCCATGGTTTGTTTTTGGAAATAGTTTCTCAGATGATCACATCGAACAAATGTTATGAATTTTATGATGTTACAATGTTTTACTCTTTCTGATAAGTGTTTTGTGAGTTTCTTATTAAATCTTGTTTGTCTCATATAGTGTTAAATATTAGTACTCAGGAGGCATTGCTGACTATTAATATTCTTATGTTCTTTTTAAATAATTTTCCATGTTTTGGGCTATGCATGCTTTCATAATGTTTTATTTAAAAATTGTCAAGTCATTTTTATATCAATATTATGATTCTTAGTTTCCTGTTATCTTTTTCTTTTCACAAGCTGCACGATATCTCCGAGTCGGAATTTCTAACTGAGACTGAGATCATTTGTGATGTTGTGTGCCTGGTGTATGATGTCACTAATCCCAAATCCTTTGAATACTGTGCCAGGATTTTTAAGGTTCGTTCTTATGCCCATGACTAATTGTAACTTTATATAGGTTGTAAGGATCTGCAGTGTGGTGTTTCCTAGTCAGAAGAGTACAACAAAATAGACTGCAGAGGGCTGTTTTGTTGTTGTTTGGTTGGTTTTTTAAATATATACATCTATGTGCCCTATTCCTGAAAAATCCTCATTTCATTCTACACTAATAAAGTCCCAGTCATAGGTAGTGACATGTTTTTATCTGTGTGTGACTTTGATGTGTATTCTAGATTGAGAAACTTTTGTATTAATGGAAGTTCTTCTTGGCTGTTAGGAATGCAAGCATATATTGCCAATTACCCAAAGAATAACAGCCAGAGTAAGAGAATAAACCACAGGTTTGCAAACGTATCATTTACTTTGAGAATATCAACAAGAGTCCACAGGAAGGAGAAAGCTATATGTGCAAAAGTATCCTAGTATTGTTTTTAATATCAAAAACTTTGGGAAAATCCAGATATCTAACAGTTGAAGAATGGTGTTCCAGAAAAGACTTGTGAAATATTATGCAAACACTATAAACAATAGTCTTCATTCTACAGTGCAGAAATGATAGAACCTTATATTTTTAAATGCTGTGTGTAACATAACTGCAGCTATATAAATATAAATGTATGTGGTAAAAGTCTAGAGACAATATAAAGAAAATGATAGTTTTCAGTATAGAAAATAGATATATATTTGAACATGTTAAACATGACAGTGACTCTTTAGAATTAGGGTAGGTCTGTTTTGTTACCTGGATCATGCATGACAACAGGAGACTGACCTTGTGCTACCAAACTTGCTTCTCACTTCCTTTTCTCCCTTTTGAATCATCGTTGCCTTGCCGGTCTGGGGAAGTGTTTTTATTTACATTTGGTTAAATAGTAATTTTTGAACTTGCCATCAATATTTGATTTCATTTCTTTTATTCCATAGCAACATTTTATGGACAGCAGAATTCCCTGCTTAATTGTAGCTGCAAAGTCAGACCTGCATGAAGTTAAACAAGAACATAGTATCTCACCTACCGATTTCTGCAGGAAACACAAAATGCCTCCACCTCAAGCCTTCACTTGCAACACTGCTGATGCACCCAGTAAGGATATCTTTGTTAAATTGACAACAATGGCCATGTACCCGTAAGTACTTGCTCGGTCTTCATTTTTATGTTGCATGGTTCACAGTAACATTGCATGCCATTAGCCATGGGGGATCTTTGTCACATAGCAATTGTTCAGCAACAGAAAGAAACTTTGTAATGAGAAGAACAAATTTGAGCAACTGCGAGTTTGGTTTGAGTGTCATAAATGATATAAACAGTGCTTCTAGAGGACTTGTATGTTTTTTGAGCAGGCTGTAGCTGTCCTAACAGGATAGTATAATAAAGCACAGCTACCACTCAGCATTGAACAGTAATCCTGCTATGACAAAATGGTGTTGACATCATGTTGCTTTATGCTTATAAGGCGTTTCCACATGAACACAATTTCATTTTTAAATTTTTCTGTTGCTTAATTGACCTTTGGTCTGTGAAAAATTCTAAAGTCTTTTGAGAATTTACATTGAACTTACATTTATGTTTGAAATCAGGATTTGTCTTGTTTAAAGTGCTGTAAAAAGTTATAAATGGAATGTCCACGATATAAATATTTTGCATTATTATAGCCACACATTTTATGTACATTTATTATATCTATACATGCATATGTACAAGCATATAACTATGGTTATCTTCATAGTTCACTAACTGCCTTAAAATTGCATGATCTTAATGACATCCTACTCAAGTAGTATATTTGTATAAATTCTGTTTTGTAACAAAACAGCTTTTCAGGCAGTGCGTTTCTCAGGACTTTAGAGCATATTCTGTTTATTATTCTTTTAGCCTTGAAGTCATTTTTTTTTTCATGAAAACTAGAATAAAGTATAATCAATACAATACTCAAATACAGCAGTAATAATTAAACATTGTTGTAAACAAAGACTGAAGCTTCCAAAAGGTCTTAATATAAGATTTAAAAAAACCTTATTTCTGTTTTACCTTTGCTTTAAAACTCTCATGTATGTTATCTACAGAGAGGATCATTACAGAGGCAGCCTCTCCCGAGACATGGGCAGCACTGATAGAATAGAGAATTTGAGAAAAATCTGGGTCTTTCTAAAAACTGCTTTGTAAGTTACTTTTTCTTTATGGTTCTGTGGGATTTTGTTTACATTTTCTTATAGGGTGGCCAGATCTCCTTCCTTGCTGTTAGTATTTAGAACTATCTAGAAACGCACTGCTTGGTCAGACTCACTGCCTAGCTGTAATGTAGAGTGCCGTCTCTGTTACGTCAGTGTACCTCTTCAGCCGCATAGGAGACTGCAAGTGTGACTACAGCACTTTATGCTAACTCGTGCGTGTGGATATATGATAAATGTACATACATAGACACTTCTTATGTAATTGATACCAAACTACTTCTCATGAAGCATCTCCCTGTTGCTCAGCATACTTTGCATCTCTCCTTTTTTGTGGGTGGAGCCTTGTGGATGTGGAAGTCAGATTCAGTTTATAAAATCACAGATGGATTCCAGTATGACAGCTGGCAGTGTCTTGGTAGCAGTGATGTAATTCCTCATCACAAGCCAGGTTTTAAAAAGAAATATCTTAAGCATTGATTCTCAAAATTCTTGTTTTTCTTCATATTGGGAATTAGGCACTGTTGGGATGCTGCTAATGCCCACACCCACGCCACTGTGCACTGTGGTCTCATCAGCTCTCACAAGGCAGATTAGGCCAGTCCTTTGAGAAACCTCGAAAAATGATCACATGTCACAGGAAGTGATGACATTAATTCATCAGATGGTGCTCTTCCCAGTCAGTACCTCATGGCTGGTGTGATGGCTTTGTCTGACCACTGAGCAGTCATTGGAAGTTCCCGCATTGTAGTCAGGGCTTAGGGGAAATGGGTCACCCCATGTGCCTGTGCTAACCAGTGACACTTTACTCAACCAGAAAGGAGTCAGAAAGCCCTTCAATTTCATAGATTCAATTGGCTTACTAGATTTTTACATCCTTACCAGAGTCTCATCCATCATACTTATAGCTGCTGTGTTTTGTAGCTGAAATTAACCCTGTATTTCTTGTAGTACAAATTGATGAAGCACTCTGATTTCCTTTGGGAGCCAGGGTGCTTGGTGAATTAAAGACGATGTTGTTCATATCTTCTCAGGGTTGAATCTACTTGTCTGTTGACTTTGTGTATTTGTGACTCTTCTCCTTCCTGGTTTTCAGGCATGTGTGTATGCTGAGGGAGGAGGAAGAGAAGGGAGTGGTTATTCAGTGCTAGCAAACCTTGTCCTTTCAGTTGGCGCTATGGCTTACTCAAGTTTCATTTTTATTAATTTAGATGAGGGTGCCATCTATTGCTGTGCATATTTATTCCACTAAAACTCATCTAATAATGATTCCATTCCCCTCTCCAACATTTTTTTAAAGTGATAGCTAATATTCCCTAGATTTTCTATAGGGAGGGAGGAAGAACTATCACTACTTACTATGTTTTTAGCAAATGTGGAATTCTGCACAACTTTAGCATGCCCCACACTGTCCTTTTCCTTTCTACAAAGAGTGTTGCATATGCCTAAGTCTTTCTTTTTTTTAAGTTGGCACACTCGACTCGTGCCATATTTATAAGAAAGAACTCAACCCTGTCCTTCTGTGTGTTTTCACAGCCATGCCCGGTTACGCTGTATGTGCACCTGCAACAGGTGTACATTTTGCATCTGTCAGAACTTCCTCAACTCAGACTTGCTGCAATCTGTAAAGAACAAAATCTTCACTGCAGTTCTTAACAGGTTCTTAACTTTATTTACTGGGTACCAGGCATTCTGTTAAAATACAAAAGAAAAAGTGGATAACTATTTATTATACAGCTTTATACAGCTACTCACTAGAAAGGCAACAAGTCAACTGACCCCTACTAACTCCCACTGAAAGTCTCAATGTGGTGACAATGTTTAGTTTGGTAATCATCATTAATAATGGTTTTTAATTAATAGGTCTATTTTGGGAACTATAAAACAAGGTTTTGAGTCTTTTTCACTAGGAAAGTTAGTTGTCTGTTCCATTTTAGGAGATAATATGTACATAGATATTTTGGGTGTGAGTTGTAGACTAGGAGGACTTTTATAGTAAAGAAAAGACATGTCAATCCAAAATCAGAAACATTGTACTGTACTTAGTTCGTGTTCCTATGATACATTGTATGCATACCATACTAATATGAACCAGATTCTCTCTTCTTGAAACCACTTATAACTCCAGTATTCCTTTTGGGGGAATGTTTATTTGAAAGGACATGGCTTCTGGAAACGAGAGTAATAATCAACTTTAAAGACTTTAAGGAATACGGAAAAAGAAAAAAAAGAGCTATAGTGCTGGATTCTGAATCCCATCCCCCAGGTTTGTTAGCCTTGTTTACTCCAAACAGGCAGATCACTTATTGAAGTCATTTCAAGTAAGCTAAACAATGATATAGCCCTTTTATAAATGAAGGGGGGAAAGGGATGAATTAATTCTCTCAAAGCAATGAACTTTATTTTCATTCTGGTCATGCTACCCTTTTGTAAATCAGTGATTTTTTTTTTTTTAATTCAAAAGCCCTATGTAATGTTAGTTTGTATCTATCTAAGGATGAATTTGGTTTTTGAAGTCATCTTAAATATCATTAAGAGCCAGGCTTGATTAAACAGATGGTCAAGCTAAATACAGATTTGGTTTAAGATGGTCTAGCTAATTGTTCCTTCCTTGAGTACTCTAGCCACATCTATATCCTGGCTAGACTCTGGCTGGATCAGATAATCATGGTATATGGTCACCACCACCAACATAGTAGCTGAGCCTGTGAAATGTTGACTGTTCTCCTGAAGTTGGAAGCTAGTTTTGAAGGCATTCTGTAAGTGTTTCAGTGAAGCTTTAAGCATTAGCAGCTCCAAAATAAGAATGTAGCCCCTGAAGGCTCTGCTTTGAAGGGATTAATTACCTTGCTCTGCCTCTGTCCTTTGAGAGCATCTTGTAAAGGAGTAACCAGACTCCACCATGGTGACAGACAGAAATGCAAGGCTAGTTCAAACCAAACAAGCCTAGGAGCTCTGGTGTTGGGAATCTTAAGAGTTGGAAGATTCTGGAATGCATCTGACTAATCCCATGAGAATGTTTCCCTGCATGCCTTCCTGAGAGGTAGCTACTTGCTTATGGCTTTCTTTTTTGGAGAGAGACTTTGCTTTTGCTTTGAATTTTTTAGCTAAAATGTTTTTCCTGTAGCTTTCTCTCTGTTAGTTTAAGTTCTGCCCTTTTGAACAGCATACAACCACTCTCCCTCATCAACATAGCAATCCTTCAGATACTCGAGTATGACCATCATGTCTCCCTTGTTTCTCTTCTCCAGGTAGAACCCCATTTTATTTTAGCTTTCACTTAAATTAGGTGCTTTTAGTGACCTCATCATTCCTGATTGTCATCAGCAGGTGCCAACAAGAGTGGCTAACAATGCTCCAGGTGTTGTCTGACTGGCCCAGAACTGAGAGCAGCCATGTTCTGCACATGTTCAGCACCTGACTAGTGTGTGACTAAAGTTTTTATCAGCCCATCCCACTGTTGACATATATTATTAACTTGGGGTTAATTGAAATTGGATCTTTTCTTCATATGAAGAAGTACTATTAAGGCAAATGTCCCTTCCTCTCTAATGGTGTTTTTAGTTGACATTTTAAATGTAAATGTAGGTACATATATCTCTTTACTAAATGTTATTTTTAATCCATTTGTTCTAGCTCAGTCATTCAAACATTATTTTTATAATTTGTCCATTATATAACTATCATTTGTTATTTGTGATGCATAGATTAGATGTGTTTTAGTTTTTAAGTTACTGATAAATAATATTGACTACTCAGAGATTGAAAAGAGAGAGAAGTGAACTAGGCATAAGGAACTCTGTCAATGATATATGTAAAATTCAACTAGTAAAAAAAATATTCTTGAGCCATGTGTGGGGGCATACACCTGTAATCTGTTTCTCTTTATCTACGTTTTGCCTTGGAGCTTTTTCCCTTTTTTCTTTCTTTCTTTCTTTCTTTCTTTCTTTCTTTCTTTCTTTCTTTCTTTTTCTTTCCTTTCCTTCCTTGCCTTCCTTTCTTTCCTTTCTTTCCTTTCTTTCCTTTCCTTCCTTCCTTCCTTCCTTCCTTCCTTCCTTCCTTCCTTCCTTCTTTTCTTTCTTTCTATCTATCTATCCATCCATCCATATATCTTACTTTCCTGCTGTCTCCATGGCTGGCTGGTGGCTGCCTGGCTTCTGACCCCAGGCATGTCCCTCTCTTTCTCCATCATTCTCTTCTTCTCTCTCTAGATTCCTTCTACTTACTCTCTCTGCCTGCTAGCCCCACCTATCCCTCCTCTGCCTAGCTATTGACCAGTCAGCTTTTTATTAGACCAATCAGGTGCCTTAGGCAGGCAAGGTGAAACAAATGCAACACTTGTTTACATAATTAAACAGATGCAATACAAACAAATGTAACACACCTTTACATCTAATGTGAGAAATCCACAGAGTCTATTTAACAAGCAAAGGAATTTATTAGAGGCCAACTTATTACAGCACAGAAGATTTATCATAGGGTCCAGGACAGCCAAGCTATGTCCCACACTGATCTTCCTGGTCCAGGATCTGCCTGGTCAGCCTCAGCATCCAAACCATGAGGGAGTGAAGAGAGCACCTTGTATGTGCATCCCAGGTCTTAAGGGTCCCCGAGAGGCTACACCTCAGGGGCATGTACTTTAAGGTCATAGGCAGATGTAACAGTTACTTGCTGCCTTATTAGGGGCGGTGCTTCAAGGTCATAGCTAGAATAGCTACCTACCGTACACATAGTTAGAAGTAATATTCCTCAACATAAACAAATGTAACACATCTTTGCCTAGTTAAAATAATATTCCACAACAGTGGCACACACCTGTAATCCAGTACTCAGGAAGCTGAGGCAGGAGGATCTCCAGTTTAAGGCCAGCCTAGTTTACACAGTAAGTTTGAGGCCTTACTAAATTCCATTATGATAACCTAGCTCCAAAGAATCAAAATAAAATATTTATTCTTACCTACTATACATTGTATATTGTATTATCTAGTATACATTGCATATTATTACCTATTATTAATAGTATATTACCTAGTATACATTGTGTGTTACCTAGTATACATTGCATATTGCTACCTAGTATACATTTTATATTATTACTTAGAATACATTGTGTGTTACCTAGTATACATTGCATATTATTATCTAGTATACATTGTATATTATTACTTAGAATACATTGTATCCTCTTATCTCACAGGAGTTTGAGGGAAGGTTTTTCTGAAATCTCTGTTTAATTTTCATCACATTCTCCTGACTTACCAATGGATTGTTTGATCTACTAAATAGGAAGTGACATCTGTTTAATATCTTATTCTTGGTGAACCCACCTTGGCTTACATTAATTACTGATTATAAACCACCTATTCATTATCTATCCTAGAAGCTCTTCATTGCTATCATAGCAGACTGATTCATTTTCTGTGTCATTGGTGACAATTTTCCCCGAAGGTTGATTCAGTTTCTAGGTGAGATGGTTTGGAGATGCTTTAAATTGATGTACTTGCTCTACCTTACGATCCTCAAACAAGTCAACCCTTTCTGTCACATCTGCTAAAATGGGAAGTAATTTAATAATGGTGTCAGCACTCATCACTGACATCTGGTAATCAAGAACGGAAAGATGAGGAGGAAAACAATGTATGTTTCAGAGGACTCCGTTCTTATCTCAGTTGCTGCTTTGCCATGTATTGGGTAGAAGTGCAGTGAACTTCAGAGGTTCTGTACTAAATTTCTTCAAGGTTATACTGTGGTGTAGGAAAGCAGCATTGGTGGGTTGGGGTCAAAACTCAGTTCCCTAAGGATCTAGAATTCTAGGTAAGTGATGTGAAAGTGTGAGGAGAGATGGTGGCTGAGACAGGTCTGTCTATAACAGGCAGTTACTATTCTGCTGTATCCCTGTGCCATGTAGCTCTGGTGTTGGCTGTCTTTCTGACTCTACAAAAGATTAAGAATCAACATTTTTATGTGACATGCACTTGGTATGGTGGCCCATGTCTCTAATCCCAACACTAAGGAGGCTGAGGCAGGAGAATTACTATGGGATTGAGGCCAACTTGAGCTACAGAATGAGTTCTAAATCAGTCTGAGCTAAAACAAAGCCAGAGGATTATGGCACATGCCTTTGATCCCAGAACTTGGGAGGCGGAGGCAGAGGCAGGCGGATCTCTGTGAGTTTGAGGCCATCCTGGTCTACAGAGCAAGTTCCAGGACAGCCAGGGGTATTACTCAGAGAAACCCTGTCTCAAGAAACCAAGGGGGGGAAAAAAAAACAAAGCCAAGTGTAGTGGCACACACATTTAATCCTAGGCACCTGGGCGGCACAGGTAGGTAGATCTCTTGAGTTTGAGGCCAGTCTGCAGAGTGAGTTCCAGGACAGGCAGGAATTTTCCTGGTAATTGACAAATATCAAATATAAACTTCAGAAATTACCAGGACAAAACTTGTTTATAAGCTGCCATTTTGCAATCATAGTTTTAAGATAAAGTTCCTTGAAAATGGAGGCAAATAGAGTATAGTGTAGTGCTGAGGCAGGAGATTGCCACAAGTTCAAGATTCTCTTGCAAACAAATATGACAGAAAAAAAGGCCCCCAAGGAGTGGCAGTGTCTCTGCTCTTCACCCCACAATTTACTACTTACCCAAGAGAAAGTATTCAGACAGTGGACGAGAATGGAAACATCTCTATTTTCTCAGGTTTTAACAGTATTTGAGGATTGGTCACTATTAGTTTGCCATGCTGAACATATCTTATTTAATATAATTACTGTAAGCAGTAAAAGAAGAAAGAAAAAGACCAGTTTCTTTATTAAAAGTCATCAGAGAACTTTTCACTGAGCTTCATTTCCTGAGGAGGGTTTTCACTTTCCATGAAGTGTTTGATTTCATGGAAAGTGAGACATGGTGGTGGGCTCACAGACGCTTGCTTTTAATCCCAGCACTCCAGAGGCAGAGACAGGAGGATCCCTATGAGTTCCAGGCAAGCCTCGTTTACATAATTCCAGGACATCAAGGGCTGCATAGAGACACATACTTCATATATGAATAGTTTTGTGTTTTTCTTTAGAACAACGATGAATAACTAGAATTGAATGAACTAAAATGCACATTTGAGGGATATTAACATAGTCAGATTGGGCTGGAGAGATGGCTCAGAGATTAAAAGCACTGCCTGCTCCTTCAGAGGTCCTGAGTTCAATTCCCAGCAACCACATGGTGGCTCACAACCGACTGTAATTAGATCTAGCGCCCTCTTCTGGCCTGCAGGCATACATGCTGGCAGAACACTATATACATAATAATAAATAAATCTTTAAAAATAACCCAAAAAACATGTAGTCAGATCATTTTATCTTTGGGAATGATTTCACTTCCAATAGTGCAAATTATGCTAATTGGTAAAAACACCTTTTAAGATTATTTTAATTTTTAAATACTTTTTTGGATCTGAAAGGGATAAACTGAGCATATAGGAACGAGCCTGATTGTTGGTTTGACCTACCCAGAATTCTTACTTAGTACCTATTATTCTGACTCAGAACACTCCTGCTTTATGTGGTAATGCTATAGGAGTTAATGTATAGGAGAATGCTGTGGAGTTGATCTGTCCTTTAGGTATTCTTTCCATTCAGTCACCTGTGCTACTTAGTGTCTTTTAGTCATCTTTGTACATTTTTCATACAGTATATTTTGGTCATGTTCTTTCTCCCTTCTTAAATAGTCTTGATCTCTTTCAAAGCAAGGTTTCTGTATGTAATCTTCCCACTTTTCCTAACTTACAATTTAATCATAATTGTTTTGGTGCGATTTTCTTAGGTGCTTTGTTTGGTTTTAGGGTTTATTTTTTGTTCCATTTTATTTGCATTAGCCATATAAATGATTTATTCACGTTTGGTAGCTAATTGCATAATTCATGCTATTTGCTGACTTAAAGATACATGGATAGACATTGTCCCCATTGTATTTTTAATACATTTTAAAACTAATTATATGTGGTTTTTATTTTAAGCTGATTACTAATAGATTACTTCACTTGTCTATGTTACTTTGATAATCACCCAACTTCTTCCCTTCTAAAGTTTGAATTCATGTTACTTTATTTAGTCCTTTTAAAAGAAAAGACTTTATTCTTTGTCAGACGAAAAGGAATTGCTTTTTCATAGAATTGTCTTTTGAAAAGGATCTGTTCCTAGGATCATAGATACCAGGACTCTAAGTGCTCTTAGAATATTATACTGTAGTAAAGTAATGTGTACAATGAAGTCCTGTTTTAGTGTCTTGTATGCATCATCTACTTTCCTTTGTATGTCTTTAAGAACAGGTCTTTGAATCTCTCTAACACATAGGTGAGGTTTGTTTTTTTTAGATTTATTTATCTTATTTTATGTATATGAGACTTTTGCCTGCATGTGTGTATGTACACCACCATGTACATCCTTGATGCCTGAGAAGGCCAGAAGAGGGTGTCATCCTCTAGAACTGCAGTTACAGATGGTTGTAAGCCCCCATGTGGGTGCTGGACTTGAACTCAGATCCTCTGGAAGAGCAGCCCGTGTTCTTACCTGCTGAGACATTCCTCCATCTCCTATAGTTAGATTTTAAGATTACTCAAGAACTTGTGTTACAGATTTTCAGTCAGCCTCTGATCATTAGGATTTCAGATTATTTTCCATTTGATTTGTATATTAAAGAACATGACAAGGTAGAGTTTTCCTGATTTGCTCTTTTTTTTACACATTTGCTGTGTATCTAAATCATCTATAAACTTGAGTTCTTACTGCTTGGGGATGCATTTCTTGACACTGGTGCATATCTACACTCTTTTCCAAAGTATGTCACTGTTAGGCATGCTCAGTTAACAGCTTGCTGGTGATTTCTGTCCCAGTTCATCTCTACTAGGTGCTGTGCACTGATTTCTTCATCTCTCCTGAGAAACTTCTTGTTAAATATTTCATGCCTTCTAGCTCCGTTAGGAGAATTGTACTAGCAGGGCCAGGATTGTAGGTCAATGTGAGAGTGCTTGCCTCGCATGTATGAGGCCAGGCTTTGATCCCTGGCACCACACACACACACACACACACACACACACACACACACACACACACACACACAC